>BTHU01000014.1:123961231-124251231 GCA_036184795.1 Tokudaia tokunoshimensis
ATCGTGGTTACATGCATGTACCTTGAGCACATGGAAACTACAGTCTTGATGGCACAGGCCTGGAGCTACAGAGCACCAACAGCCTGGAGTCCTGCTCTGGGTCTGGCTCTGGTGCCGGCATTGAGTGAATGGACTAATGTTGACAGTCATTGGGAAGGAGCTGTGAAACTTTGGAGGAAGCCTCATTGGCTCCTGAAAATACCAGTATTAGTGCAAAACACCCCAAGGTCAAATTTAGCATGAAGGAGGCTTATTTCCCCCCAGAGGGACAAAGGGAAAGGAATAAGAGATAAAGACAGGAGACCGGACAGGGGAGAAGGGAAAAGGAACAAGAGAGGAGGAAGGAATATGCACCCCACAGGGACAAAGGTCTGCCTCTGAATAGAGGAGACAGACATGGCCCATACGCAAATGGGAGCTTATAAAGGTAAATGGGGAACCCTGTGTTAGTATGAGGTATTTAATTTTGATTGGATAGGTTAATTAGGTGAGCCAAAAGAGAGCTTTTGATTCCTGAACTTCAATATTTGATAGCTGGAAGTTGGTAGTCAGCCTTAGGATGAGGAAGTAGCCAAAAAAAAGGAATAGACCTTGATTGGCCAGCTTTGCAAATGTAATCTAATGGTATTTAGCAAGGGAGAGGGAATGGGGTACAGGCAGGGCCTGCCAGAGCCATGCTTGCCATGCAAAGCCTGCTAGAACCCCTTCGGGTCCTTTGGTGGAGACTAGCTCATGCACCTGTAGTAGCCAGGAAGACCTATCAGATATTTGTGAGATGTTTGATCTTATGTGGAAGATGCTAAAGGACAGATTCATTGGGTGTGTCCATGAGCTGTATGCCTACATCAGGATGGAGAGTGCAAAGTCCCAGGGGTGGTGTGGTTAAGTTTGAGTCTCCAGGGGTGGCTGAGAGAGTCTGGCACTGATGAATGGCATGAGGCTGAGCAGCTGAGAGATTGATGTTTGAATCAATATAAATCCTTTGAACAGTTGCCTTTTGAAAACATTAATACCAGACCTTTGGATTTGTATTTTTCACTAACCATGTAAATTTGTTGGCTACATGTACAAAGATGTTTAAAAATTATCAAACTTGAATATGATTTTGATAGTAACTATCAGTTTCTAATGAAGAAAAAAGCATGTACTATGCTGGCCTTTCTTTCCTTTTTTAAAAAGATTTATTTATTATTTGTTATTATATCTAAGTATACTATAGCTGTCTTCAGACACCAGAAGGGGGCATCAGATCTCCTTACGGATGGTTGTGGGCCACCATGTGGGTGCTGGGATTTGAACTCAGGACCTTCGGGAGAGCAGTTGGTGCTCTTACCTACTGAGCCATCTCCCTAGCCCCTATTCCTTCCTTCCTTCTTCTTCTTCCTCCTCCTCCTCCTCCTCCTCCTCCTCCTCCTCCTCCTCCTCCTCCTCCTCTTCTTCTTCTTCTTCTTCTTCTTCTTCTTCTTCTTCTTCTTCTTCTTCTTCTTCTTCTTCTCTCTTCTCCTTCCTTCTTCTTTCTTCTTCTCTTTCTCCTCCTCCTTCTTCCTTTTCCTTCTTCCTTCTCCCCCTACCCCTCTTTCCATTTTTGAGACAGAGTTCTTCTGTGTAGCCCTAGCTGATAGATGGCCTCAAACTCAGAGATTTGCTGGCCTCTGCCTCCCGAGTTCTGAGATTAAAGGCATGTGGCACCACCACACAGCTTCTCTTTCCTTCTTAAAAGGTTTTTAATTTTCTTTATTTTTATGGTATGTGTTTCACCTGCGTACCAGGTGTGCAGAGCCCTGGAGAACAGAACTGGAGTTACAGATGGCAGTTAGCTGGCTCCTTTGAAGGTGCAGCTAATGCTCTTACTCTCATAAACATTTCTTTTTCCCCTGTTCATTATGTGACACAACTTTCCCTGGGAAGAAAAACACATGTGTCTATTCATCTCAAATAGGGTGTCCATGCCAGAACAAAGTACCAACATCACCAGAGTCCGACGTGGTGAGCCAATGAACTTTATTCGGGTTACCTTCAGGGGTATGGGTGAATGGTTACTTACAGGAGCAGAAATGACCCAAAGACATCTACATATCCAGTCCCACCTAGCATGGGTGACAGCTCACAAAGAGTTGGGAACTTGGAGCATACTGCCCAGCCTGCAGGCAGCTCAACAGGTTGGAGAGTGTTCTTTCCAGTTGCCTTTCTCCAGCTAAACTTTCCGCAGGTGGCTGGCTGGTTTCTGTTTCTTGCAGGCATTTGGTTTGATATTAAGACCTTTCTTTGCAATTTAGCTTGGTGAGTCTGAGAGGTAGGCTCAGCCTTTATTATTTACTTCGACAGGAGGGGCCTAGGGTATCTGGTCAGTTTCAGGGACTTCCTAAAGCAATTTTGAGTTGTTCCCCTACCTGTTTAAGGAGCTTTCTGGCAGGATGAACTGTTTCAATCTCAGAGGAAACTGTTGCCTAACAACAGCCTCCCAGGCCCTGTTCCAGCCTCTCTGCCGGGTTCTTGTAAGCTAGTGAAACATTGTTACACTCAGAGCCTTTTATTTGTGGGTGGATTGACTGACGATTGATAAATTGGGCCACTTCTCCAGCCCATTTCATTTTATTTTTAGATGTTTAAGTAGTGAGATTTCTCTCTGTTGCCTAGACTTGTTCGTAATACCTGGGTTTAAATAATCCTGCCTCAGCGTCCTGATTGGCTGTAGCCACAGTTATGTACCACTGCACCTGGCTTACGTTTTTTATTTTGGAAACTTTGATTTACAGAAGGAGACTGGTGGTCAGTTGGTAGGGAAGCCAACCTAACAGGCATGATCCCCAGCACAGTACAAATGTAATGGTGGTACATGCCTGCCTGTAATATTAACGCACTGGAGGGGGGGGCAGTGAGGCAGGAGGGTCAGATGTTCAGTCACCCTTGTCACACACATCCACTCACTAGAGAGAGAGAGGGAGGGACACGACAAAAAAGAGTCGCCTGGATAGCATCATGCTGGTGTGTCCAACCTGTAGCCCTGGATTACATGTGCCCCATGACAGCTATGAACACAACCCAATACAAAACTGTAAGTTTACTTAAATTTACAGCACGAGAATGTTTGTTTCAGTGACTTAGTTGTATACAGCACGAGAATGTCTCTTTCAGTGACTTAGTTGTATACACTTTGTAAACGACAAAGTAGCAATGCCATAAGGCTGGATGTGCTTAGAGGATGCCTGCATCTCTTTGCCCAGCATCTCCTAATATTAACACATTACAACACTATGACATATTTATCAAGAGTAAGAAATCCGGGGCTGGAGAGATGGCTCAGTGGTTAAGAGCACCGATTGCTCTTCCAGAGGTCCTGAGTTCAATTCCCAGCAACACATGGCGGCTCACAACCATCTGTAAGGGGATCTAATGCCCTCTTCTGGCCTACAGGTATATATGCAGCAGAGCACTCATACATTAAATAAATAAAAAAAAAGAAAAGAAACCCAGGACTGGGGAAATGGCTCAGTCAATAAGGCCTACAAGTGTGAGGACCTGACTTTAATCTCCAGCAGTCACGGGAAGCCTCTAGCCAACTCAAGTGTGGCAAGCACGGCCACAATTCTACCTTGCTACAAACCTTTAGATTGCATGCTGGCCATCAAGGTCTATTCCCTTATTTGGCCATTTCCTCCTTCTGAGGCTGACCACAAAGGTCCAGCTATCGAAATATTGAAGTCCAGCAATCAAAAGCCCCCTCTCGTTCACCTAATTAAGATGCCCAATTAAAATTACACACCTTATCCTACCTTGGGGTTTCCCTCTTTACCTTCCCTATAACCTGTCATTTGCCTATGGGCCATAGAGGCTGTTCTTTGTCCCCCACCCTGGGACAAATACCCCTTCCCCCTGTCCCTGCCCTGTTTCTCTGCTCTCCTGTGTTTCCTCTTCCTCTGTCTCCTGTCTTTGTCCCCTATCTCTGTCCTCTGTCTCTCTGGGGTGAATACATCTGCTTTGTCTTCAGAACTTGGTCTTGGGGGTCCTGAACCTATACTTTTCCTTTCACCATGTACAGAAATACTCATTTGTGAAACTCCTCTTTTTCTGTTTTAGGTTCAGCGATTCAGTTTAGGATTTCATAGACAAAGACAATTTAAGACAAAATTGTTTTGGGTTTTATTTTGCCACCTAATGCTTTCAGGCTATTGTAGAGAATGCATGAATAAATAATCTGCATCAAAGAGTTACATAAAATAAATTGTTCAAAGAGATCTCAGTCTACTGATATAGACAATACAGGATGTAAGCTCCAGGGTTGGGGAGATGGTTTAGCTATTAAGAACACATATGGAGCTGGGCAGTGGTGGTGCACACCTGTGATCCCAGTACTTGGGAGGCAGAGGTAAGCAGATTTCTGAGTTTGAGGCCAGCCTGGTCTAGAGAGTGAGTTCCAGGACAGTTAGGGCTACACAGAGAAACCCTGTCTCAAAAAAAAAAAGAACACATACGTACTGATCTTGCAGAGGACTGGCGTTTTGTTCCCAGAATCCATATTAGACGACTCAAAATAACCTCTAACTTCAACTCCAAGGGGACACCCGTGCCTCTGGTTTCCTTGGATACCTGAACTCATAAGCATATACCACATAGACCCACATACACACAATTTTTTGCTCTCATTTTTTATTTTTTGAGACAGATGTTTATTGTTGTTGTTTTGGTCTTTTTGTTGTTTTATTTGAGACAGAGTTTTTCTGTGTGGCTTTGGCTGTCCTGCAACCTGCTCTGTGCACCAGGCTACTCTTGAACTCACAGAGATCCATCTGCCACAGAGATCTTGAATGCTGGGATTAAAGATGGGTGTGCCACCATACCTGGGATATATGTGTATATGTGCATAATATACACACACACATACATACACACATATACAATACACATATTAATATATTAATAGTGATATAATTATATAATTTACATTACAATACATAATTAGCACATAGTTAATACATTAACCTATAATAATTAATATATTAATCTAGAAAAGATAAGCCTCAGTTGTGCAGAATAAGGAACACCTCTGGAAGTCAGAAGACACTCATGGAGTTGGAGGAACACACATGCATGTACAGCACATAAACAAACCTAAAGATAAAGGAGTTTAATGTATATTCAGTATGTAGAAATACTTAAATATTGGAAGAAATATTTGTGAAAATATACATTAACAGAGTGAGTATTCAAGACTTGAGAATTTAACAGTAATCAACTCTAAGTCACCTCAGATCACTAGTTACCATTTAACTACTTAATAAGAAGAAATAAAACCACCAAATTCTGGGCCAGGAAGATGACTCAGCAGGTAAAAGCACTAGTCGCTAAGCCTGAAGACCTGAACTGGATCTGCAGAATCCGAGTGCTGGAAAGAAGCAGCTGACTCCTGAAAGTGGTCCTCTGACCTCCATGTGTGAGCTGCAGGATTAGTGTTCTCTCTGTGTTAAATCAATCAATACATGTAATAAGCAAATTATATATATACATACATATGCATGTATGTACATATTTATATATATATATATATCAAATTCCTTGCCCCACTCTTCCCTTTGGTCTAATATTTGTTTTGTTTTATTGAGATGGGATCTTGTTATAAAGCCTAATATGGCTTGGTACACATATCCAGACTGATCTTAAACTTGCATTTGTATTATTCCACTGTACTACCATACCTGGCTTATTATTTATTTATTTTGAGACAGAGTCTCCCTATGTAGATTGAGCTGACTTGAACTTTTTGTCCTCCTGCCTCAGTTTCCCAGTTGTGGAATTTCTGTCTCATGCTGCCATGCCTGACTCCCCCTTTCTTTTCTTATGATCCATCCCCAATGCATTGACTGTAAAATAGGAGAAGGAGGAAAGAGGGACACATTGACAAACATGTAATTGTCCTAATCATACAAATGTAAAGATAAGATGCACATAATTATTGTCTTATTAGGGTTTCCATTGCTGAGATGAAACATCATGACCAAAAAGCAAGTTGGAGAGAAAGGATTTATTTGTCTTATACTTTCAGATCATAGTCAATCATTAAAGGATGTCGGGACAGGAACTCAAGCAGGGCAGGAACCTGGAGGCAGGAGCTGATGCAGAGGCCATGGAGAGGCACTGCTTACTGACTTTGCTCCACATGTTTTTGCTAAGCTTGCTTTATTATAGAATCCAGGACCACCAACCCAGGGATGGCACCACCCACAATGGACTGGGACCCCCCCCAGTTGCACACTAGCCAGTGGAATCATGAATCATAATTTTGATGTAAATACTAAATACCATCATATATAGGATATATTGTGGTATTTGCTTTAGATGTATGTTAAGATGTGATCCTGGAATTTTGTAATAGATTTTTAGTTCTAAGAATGTTTCCATAATAATATCCCTATGCACTATCAATGGAACAGCCTTTTCTAATGTCTGTTTTCTTTCAAATTAAGACAGTAGCAGGTAGACTTGCAAGCCTTTAGCAATGTTTAATGAATGAATGAACGAATAAATGAATTAATGAAACTGAAAGCTGTGCCTTAGGGAAAACAGGGTACCAGTAAATAAAGGATATTATTAAACTGAGAAAAAAAAAACCGTAATGAAATCAATGGAGATGAGGGGTTTGGTCCTGGTGAGCGTGGGTCAGTGGAACGGAGGAAGGCTGAGAAGAACTTTTGAACAGTCTTGCTTAGGAGGTAACTATATATATATATATATATATATATATATATATATTTTTTTTTTTTTGGTTTTTCGAGACAGGGTTTCTCTGTGTAGCCCTGGCTGGCCTGGAACTCACTCTGTAGACCAGGCTGGCCTCGAACTCAGAAATTCTCCTGCCTCTGCCTCCCAAGTGCTGGGATTAAAGGCGTGTGCCACCACCACCCGGCTAAACACTTATTTTTATGCTATGGAAGATTTGGTTCTCTGGGCCCAGAAATGCTATGAGCACCATAAGAAAACCAGAAGACACAATTAAAAATAAAAGCAAACTGGATATTGAGGGTGTGACTGTAAGCCTAGGACTTGGAAGGAGGGGCAGAGGATCAGACATTCATGGCCAGTATATGTTCAGAGTTAAGTTCTAGTTTGGCCTGTAATACCCGGTAGACTTGGGGTTCTGTTTGTTTTGCTTTGTTTTAAGGAGAGTAGCTCCTTTCAGGTTTAGCTTGAAGATGGAATGTGCACTCAGTAAGTATTAAAAAAACCAAACCAAAACAAAACAAAAAAGCCCCAGGCTCAATGCCGAGCACCCTGAATAAAAGTAAGTAAAACCAGGAATCACTACAATGGACTCCCCTGAGAGCTAAATAACTCGAGGCCCATTCCTTTTAGTAGTCTGCAGAGGCAGAATGAAATGGAGTCACATTCCCATGAACTTGAATGCTCTTAATAAAATAACCTTTGGCTCCTCCGTTGTTACATAGCTATTATAAATGCCCGGACAGCTCCTGTTGCCCATCAGTCATCAGGTGTCTGCACTAGTAGCTAGAACTCCCACGTGTGAAATCATCCTCCCAGTTCTACATCTGTGAAATGGGTAGGCAGCGCTCCGAATCTGTTAGACTTTGTCCTTTGTGGTTTTCGTGTTGCTTGCAACAAGGCAGAAGCGATGTTGGCTTTTCAGCACCAACATGGGGAGAATGTTCTGTTCAGATTGTAAAAGAGGAACATGTCTGTGTGAGAAGCTTAGTTCATTTGGGGTTTTCATTGCAGCATCTACTGGGATCCTAAGAGCTCTGTTTAGAACACCCGTTTTGTTTTGTTTTTGTTTTTTTTGTTTTTCGAGACAGTGTTTCTCTGTATAGCCCTGGCTGTCCTGGAACTCACTCTGTAGACCAGGCTGGCCTCGAACTCAGAAATCCGCCTGCCTCTGCCTCCCAAGTGCTGGGATTAAAGGCGTGCGCCACCACTGCCCGGCAGAACACCCGTTTTGTCACACTGATGAACACTTGAGAGAATAGACAGGGAAAGCCGGGGGACGTGACACCATCCAAGAAAAGTAAAACCGCGCTGCCGGGCTGGGAGCACATTTCAGGGAAGTGCTTGTCATGCAAGTGTGAGATGCTGAGTTCAGTCCCCAGCCACCACATTACAAAGGCATGGGGCTGGAGAGATGGCTCAGTGGGTAAGAGCACCTGACTGCTCTTCCAAAGGTCCTGAGTTCAAATCCCAGTACCCACATGGTGGCTCACAACCATCTGTAAAGTGATCTGACACCCTCTTCTGGTGCTGAAGACAGCTACAGTGTCCTTACATAAAATAAATAAATCTTAAAAAAAAAAAAACAAAAAAAAAAAAAAAAAAAACAAAGGCATGGTGGCTGGTCTGGAGAGATGGCTCAGTGGTTAAGAGCACTGACTGCTCTTCCAGAGGTCCGGAGTTCAATTCTCAGCAACCACATGGTGACTCACAAGCATCTCTACAACCATCTGTAATGAGATCCGATTCCCCCTTCTGTTGTGGCTGAACAACTACAGTGTACTCATATACAAGAAATAAATAAAATAAGTCTTTTTTTTTTGGATATAAAAGAAAATAAATCTTTAAAAAAAAAAAGGCACCCTGGCGCCAGACGATGACCACAAGGCCTTAATCCCAGAACTCTAGAGGCAGAAGCAAGTAGATTTCTGACTTCGAGGCCAGCCTAGTCTAAAGAGCGAGTTCCCGAACAGCCAGGGCTATGCAGAGAAACCCTAACTCAGAAAATAACAAGAAAGAAAGAGAGAGAGAGGGAGAGAGAGAGGGAGGATGGATGGAGGGAGGAAGGGAGGGAGGGAGGGAGGGAGGAAGGGAGAGAAAAGGAAGAAAGAAAAGGAAGAAAGAAAGAAAGAAAGAAAGAAAGAAAGAAAGAAAGAAAGAAAGAAAGAAAGAAAGAAAGAAAGAAAGAAAGGAAGGAAGGAAGAAAGAAAGAAAATCACAGGCATGGTGGCACAGGCTTGTAGTTCTTGTGTGGAGGAAGCATATAGAACTCCCTGGGAAGAGAGGAGGACGGGGGGGCGGGGCAGAGAGTGATACAGATATAGAAACAGACAGACAGACAGAGACAGAGACAAAGAGTTTAGATACATATTTAGGCTCCAAAGGCAACTACCTAAAGCTGCTTCACCCCGCTGATAAAATAGTCTTAGAGTTTGCTTCCCTCTAGTGGCCAGATCAAGTCAGTACACTGCAGTAATTCCCGGGTGACTGCTGCTTTAGTGGCCCTAAATCCTTACTGTCCTCTGTCATTCTCCTCTGAGAATTCTTATCTGTCAGAGAGCTTCAATTTGGAGATTTTTTTTTGATCAAGCATTCCTCGTCCTAAACTTTAGGACAATGTTAGCATTTTGATTTGAATCCCATAAGGACACAGTAGAAGGCAACGTCTGGGTGCTTGAAATGTAGTTAACAATTGAGACACACAGGAATGTGCCAATGTCAATCAGTGAACGGGAAATAGAAAAGAATCGCTGATATCCGTATCTTCAGTTACTTGAGAAATAGGTGAAACACTGTGCTTATTAGTATTTTGTTAAAGAATATGTTTTGTCTTGTGATTTTTAAGTTGTAAACTTCATGAGTACAGGAGTTTGCTTGTTTGAGACACAGGCTCCCTAAATAGCCCAGGCTGGCATCAAACTCACAATCCTCCTGCCTCAGACTCCCATTGTTGAAATTACAGGTGTGTGCTCCATAATACCTAGGTAGTATAATAGTTTTAAAATAATGTAAATATAAATAATATTCTCACTAAGTAACAAAAGAAACTTAAGGAAGGAAGGGTTTATTTAGGCTTTCATTCTACCATGGGTGAGAAGGCACCGAAGTGGGGACGTGGAATACATGGTGCCCCACGCCAGGAAGCCCAGACGAGCTAATGCTCCACTTGCCTTCCTTTCTCCCCACCCCCACCCCAGGACACCAGCCCATGGACTGATACTTTCCCACATGTAGAGAAAATCTTTTCAGCTCGGTGGATTGAAGCTAGAAACCCCACGTGCCCCAAAGAAATGCCCAGAGCTTTGACCCTTAGAACCTGTCAAGTTGACAGTGTCAACCTTCACGCTAGCGGTTTGGAATGTTAGATACTGGCCGCCTAACTCTGGAACCTAATTTCTCATCCTATAGAAAAGCAGTTTGGGGCAGTGGTGGCGCACGCCTCTAATCCCAGCACTTGGGAGGCAGAGGCAGGCAGATTTCTGAGTTCGAGACCAGCCTGGTCTACAGAGTGAGTTCTAGGACAGCCAGGGCTATACAGAGAAACCCTGTCTCAAAAAACCAAAAAAAAAAAAAATAGAAAAGCAGTTTGTCGGAAGGCCCTGACTAAACTCAAGTGAAGTGAAGTGGTGAGGAGCAGGGGTTTCATTGTTGGATGTAACTGGGGAAGGGGCGTGGCCAATCTGAGACGGGGAGGAAGTGGCCGTAGGTGAATACAGTCTGGTATGGCAAGTCCTGTAAGCAAGTGAGTGTGCTTTCTTCATAGAGCCTGTGATCGGCCCTCAGGGACATTCTTTCTGTGGCACTGTGCAGGCAGGGGTGATACACGTGCGTGCTTGGTCTGTGCCGGTTCTCTGAGCTTTCCTGCACGTGGCTCCTCTGCCAACTCTCCTCAGTCTATGCAAGACTGGCACCTAACCCCACGAATCACTTATTAAGTGTAACTGTGTTATGTAGGTCCTTCACCACCCTGCCGATTCTCCCTGGGGACTCTGTTTGCTTTCTTCCTTGCGGCTTTTAATTTTTAATTGAGTTGATTGATTTTCATAATGGTCTGTTTGAGTTTTTGTATCAAAGTACCATAAACTTGATAGGTTATAAGTCATAAAAATTTATTTCTCACCATTCTGGAGCCTGGAAGTCTAAGAACAGGATGTGGGCCATGTCAGTGCCTCATGAGGGCTTCGGCGAGTTCGCGCAGTTTCCTCACGAGTCAGAAGAATGAAATCTGGAATTAGTATTCAATAAGCAGGATAGCCAAGAAGGCTGGAAGCAATTTCTTCTGGAGCAACTCACAACAGGAAAGTGAGTGCTAAGGAAATGGCCTTTCCTGCAGCTAGGGAGATGGTTCAGTGATGGAAAGAACTTCCTTTTCCATTCCCAACGCCGGCACGATGGCTCACAACTGTCTACAACACTGGTTCTGGGTGTGAAGTCTTTAGGTCCACACTTGGAGCCCAAACATACATACATGTAGGCATACACGTAAAATACAAGTAACATTAAACAGAACAAGTTACATTTAGGAATATGTATGTATCTATATATACATATAAGAATATAGCAATAATTAATAAAAAAAGAGGCCATGAATTTGAAAGAGAGCAACGAGGGACATGTGGGAATTATAATTATGCTTTTAAAAATAAAAGAAATAAAAAAATAAATATTTTTTACAAATACAGAGAAGGCTGCCTTGCCTTATGAATTACCACCTCTCCTGCCCTGTAGCTTTTTTTTCCTATATTCTTTCTTTCCTTTCTTTTTTATTTTTTTGAGACAGGGTTTCTCTGTGTAACAGCCCTGGCTCTCCTCTCCCCCTCCCTCTCCCCCTCTCCCTCCCCCTCCCTCTTCCTCTCCCTCTCCCTCTCTCAGATTTATTATGTATACAACATTCTGCCTCCATGTATGGCTGCTGACCAGAAGAGGGCACCAGATCTCATTATAGATGGTTGTGAGTCACCATGTAGTCGCTGGGAATTGAACTCATGACCTCTGGAAGAGCAGTCAGTGCTCCCAACTGCTGAGCCATCTCTCCAGCCCCTATTATTTTTTATTATGACATGTCCAGCCTCTGAAATAACTGAGGCAGAGTCCTAAGGATTTATTTAGTATACTTTAGCACAATTACTGGGCGATTACCCCTTAGCCATTCTTCTACCCTAGACTGGCTATTTCCCAGCAGCTCTCCCTAAATGACTTGCTGTTTGAGTCTCACCCCAGCTGATCCACCAGTCTGTCCTCAGGATGCACTTCTCCTGGCCCATCAAATGTAAACCTCTTATTCTACTGTCTTTTTTTTTTTAAGATTTATTTTATGTATATTACTACACCATTGCTCTCTTCAGACAAACCAGAAGAGGGCATCAAATCCCATTACAGATGGTTGTGAGCCACTATGTGGTTGCTGGGAATTGAACTCAGGACCTTTGGAAGAGCAGTTGTTGGTCTTAACCGCTGAGCCATCTCTCCAGCCCTTTCCTGTCTTCTTTTTCCTTTTCCTCTCTCATTCTCTTTACCTTCTGGTTCCTACCTGAGACCGCACCCCCCCCCCCAGCCCAGTAACCAAAATCCTGCCTATCTCTATTCTACCCAGTAATTAGCTGTAGCAACTTTTATTTAACCAGTAAAAGAAGATTGGCAAGCAAAGTTTACACAACATCATTTGGTGAAAATGAGAATCTGCTCCCCGAGACAGCCAGATCTTGGGGGCCAGTATTTAGCATTTGAATGCATAGCAGCATCAGGCCAACCCTCCAACACCTTTGTATGTTACCTGAATTTCATTCAAAATGTAAAACAAACCTTCACTTACAAACTGGGTATGATACTCTTCAAACAACATTGTTTTTACGTTATCCATCTGGATTTGTCAGAGACACTGCATTGAAAATGGCAGATCATGCTTCCAAAGTGTTGCCCTTAATTGGGACCTTGTGGGCTCTCTTCCTGTTCAGACTTTGTTTATTAAATCTTTTTTTGGAGAGGTGCAGCAAACATTACTGATGGTATTTAAGAGAGCAGGGAGGGCCCCCTAAGCCCCTCCTGTTCTTATGGGAATCTGGGATGGATTGTGAGGGGGATGCTCAGTGCTGGAGGTGGCAAAGTTGGGACAGGGACTGAGGACAGACTCCTCAGCAACCGAGGGCCTCTCTCTTGCTCTCAGTGTCCTTGCTGGGGTGGGTGGTCCAGGGCTCCTTATTCCTTGAAGGCCATGTAGGTCATGAGGTCCACCACCCTGTTGCTGTAGCTGTATTGTCATACCAGAAAATATACTTTACAAAGTTGTCATTGAGAGCAATGCCAGCCCCGGGATCAAAGGTGGAAGAGTGGCAGTTGCTGTTGAAATCACAGGAGACAACCCAGTCCTCAGTGTAGCCCAGGATGCCCTTAAGTGGGCCATCAGATGCCTGCTTCACCACCTTCTTGATGTCATCATACTTGGTGGGTTTCTCCAGGTGGCATGTCAGATCCAAAATGGATACGTTGGAGGTAGGAACACGGAAGGCCATACCAGTGAGTTTTGTTTATTAAATCTTATAACAAGATTTTTTTTATATATCCTGTGAACCCTCAGGCCATTCTGGACAGGGAAACCTGTAGGAGGCAGTACTGATGCTATGGTCCTGTTCCCCAATTGGTTCTTATCTGTCAGTAATGAAAGCCATGGGCCAATTGCTGGGTGGAAGGGACAGGTGGGACTTCTGGTTCCTGGAGGCAGGAAAGGGACACAAGGCAGGAGACAAAGTTTGTCCAACATGTGTTGGAGAGAGGAGAACTGGACAACCAAGTGAGATCTCAAATCGGAGTGGCCACACAGGCTGCTCCTACAGGTGGGTGGTCAGAGGAGTTTAGCAACCGAAGTTCAGGGCAGGTGAGAGACAGAGATAAGAAATTGATAAGGGCATGATTTTCCAGGAGGGAGATCGAAGTGCTCAGCAGTTGTGCCAGAAGGCAAATTGAAATTGAAAAACTGTGTGTCTGTGTCTTTTATCCAAGGATTTAAGGGAAGCTAGGAGGGGGCTGGTGGCACCATCATTTCCTGAAACTAAAGGCGGGTAGAGCTTAAAGCTACATGCAGCAGAAGCCGGCGAGCTAGCTACAGATCTTCACCTATATATGTGTGCTCCTTTAAAACCAATCCCCCAGTTTCATCTCTACCTCTGTAGCTGACCAGCTGCTGTGGCCTCTCCTTCTTCCCTGCCCCTATCAGTCAACCACAGATCTTCTCCAAACTTCCCTCACCCATTCATTGCTTTGTTCCAACCCCTAACCCCAGTAGGCACTCCCTGGGAACCCACAGGTAGGCTAATTGCAGATCTTCCTTCCTTCCTCCACTCCAAATCCAATCCCCCAGGCTCATCTCCAACTCTGTAGCAGACCACCAGTTGCTATCTTTCCTCAGTCTCTGTCCTCAACTCCAGGGAGTCAGGGGAATAAGCAGATCCAGTGGACCCCCTTTGACACCCCTCCAAGCCCATGTCCATTTCAAAGTGTCAGTTCCCAATACCTAGAAACACGTTTAACTGGAAACCTCAAGGGGCAACACTATCAGGATCACAGAAGAGTTTCCTACCAGGCAACATACAGTCACCACACTCTCTTACGAACCAGAGAGGGTAACATAAACTAAGGAACAATATCCTCACTCAACACAAACAATGCCAGATAGTATCATCACTTAGAATTACAATTTTTCACGAGCACAGATGCCCAGAGGTCAGCATAAAAATGCGATCAGAGCCAGGACAGTATGTCCCCACTGGAACCCTGCAGTCCTACTACCCTGAGTGTTGCAACATGGTTGAAGTACAGGACAAGGACCTTAAAATAGTCTATGAATATTCTAGAGGTACTTAGAGAGAAAATGAATAATCCCTTAAGCAAATCTACAAAAATACAATGAAACAGTGGAAGGAAATGAATAAAACAGTTCACGACCGGAGGCTGGAGAGATGTCTCAGTGGTTAAGAGCACCAACTGCTCTTCCAGAGGTCCTGAGTTCAATTCCCAGCAACCACATAGTGGCTTGAAACTCTCTGTAATGGGATTTGATTTGATACCCTCTTCTGGTGTGTCTGAAGAGAGCAATGGTGTACTTGTATACATAAAATAAATAAATCTAAAAACAAACAAACAAACAAACAGACAGACAAAAACAGTTCATAACCAGAATGTGGAAATAGAATCAATAAAGAAAACCAAACTAGGGGAATCTGGAAATGAAAAATTTAGGAACTCAAATGGGAACCTCAAAGGCAAGACTCACTAATAGAATACAAGAGATGGAAGAGAGTCTGAGGCATTGAAGACATGAGAGAAGAAATGCTAACTCTAAACCAATACTGACCCAAAACATCCAGGACATCTGGGACATCATGAAAAGACCAAATCTAAGAGTAATAGGAACAGAGAAAGGAAAAGAAACCCAGATCAGAGACACAGAAAATATTTTCAATAAGTCATAGAAGAAAAGTTTCCTAACCTAAAGAAGATGCCTATAAAGGTACAAGAAGCATACAGAATGTTACATAGACGGGACAAGAAAAGAAATTCCCCTCAGCACACAACAATTAAAACACTAAACATACAGAACAAAGAAAGAATATTAAAGGTACAAGGAAAAAGACCAAGAAACATGTAAAGGAAGACTTATTAGAATTACACTTGACTTTTCTTTTTTTTTTTTTTTTTGGTTTTTCGAGACAGGGTTTCTCTGTGTAGCCCTGGCTATCCTGGGACTCACTTTGTAGACCAGGCTGGCCTCGAACTCAGAAATCCTCCTGCCTCTGCCTCCCAAGTGCTGGGATTAAAGGCGTGCGCCACCACCGCCCGGCGTACACTTGACTTTTCAATGGAGACTTTAAAAGCCCAGAGGTCCTGAACAGATGCTCTAGAGACTCTAAGACACCACAGATGCCAGCCCAGACTAATATACCCAGCAAAACTTTCAGTTACAGTAGATGAAGAAAATAAGACATTCCTTGATAAAAATCAAATTTAAGCAATATCTATCTACATATTCAGCCCTACTGAAGGTGCTAGAAGGAAAACTCTAACCTAAAGAGGTTAGTCACACCTAAGAAGACACAAAAAGTAAATAAAAGACCAGCAAATAAAAAAGAAGGGAAATACGCACACACACACACACACACACACCACTAGTATAACAACAAAATAACAAGAATTAACAAATACCACAGGCCCAGCACTGGTGGTCTATGTTTTCACTCCCAGCACTCTTACAGCAGAGGCAAGCAAATCTCTGTGAGTTTGAGGCCAGCCTAGTGCACAGAGTTCTAGGATAGCCAGGACTATACAACAAAACCCTATCTCGAAAAACCCAACCCAACCAATCAACCAGATGAAAAAACCCATATCAAACCACCACCACCAAAAAACCCAACAAATAAACACCACTCATTGGTATCTCTAAATATCAGTGGTCTCAATTACCTCAATAAAAATACACAGGCCAAAAATAAATGTCTGTAAAGCAGGACCCAGCCTTTTACTGCATCCAAAAACCACACCTTAACATTAAGGATACATATCCGCCTCAGAGTGAAAAGGATTAAAAAGATATTTCAAGTAAATGGACCTAAGAAGCAAGCTGGTGTAGCCATTTTAATATCTGACAAAATAAACTTTAAACCAAAACTAATTAGAAGATAGAGAAGGACACTACATACTCATCAAAGGGGAAAATCTACCATGAGGACACTGAAATTCTGAACATCTATGCACTATACACAAGGGCACTGGAGTTCATAAAAGAAACAGTACTATAGCTTAAGTCACATATTGACCATCATACACTGCTAGTGTGAGACTTCAGTACCCAACTCTTTCCAGTAGACAGGTCATTCAGACAAAAACTAACAGAAATGCTGAAGCTAGCTGAAGTTACAAAGCAAATGGACCTAACAGTTATTTACAGAACCCTTCACCCAAACACAAAAGAATATACCTTCTCAGCACCCCATGGAACTTTCTCCAACAATGACCATTTACTTAGACACAGAGGAAGTCCTTGAGCAGTGGTAGTGCATGCCTTTAATCCCAGCACTTGGGAGGCAGAGGCAAGTGGAACTCTGTGAGTTCAAGACCAGTCTGGTCTACATAGATCCAGGTCAGTCAGGGCTACACAGAGAAACTCTGTCTTGAAAACAAACAAACAAACAATAAATAAACACATCTCAATAGATTAAAAAATTAAAATATATCACATCATATCTGACCATCACAGAGTAAAGTTGGATATCAACAACAACAGAAACAGCAAAGAGCTAACAAACTCATGGAAACTCACTGTAAACACAATTTAGTCTCCTTTAGTAACTGTCATCTCCAAGGCTTACTGCCTCTGTCTGCTAACCTAGGTCTAGTCCTGGAAGCTTCTAGCCTCCATACAATCTTATCTAGGCCTAGAATGTTTTCAGCCTCTGAGACTTGCTGCTCACCACTTGCTAGTTCTTTCTGATCTCTGCCTGGCTGATTCAACTCCACTATTCTGTCTTAAACTCCTCTCCAAGATGACTGATTCAATCTGGTTCCTCTCTTTCAGTCTCTCCTGCATTGTCCTCTGTCAATCTGTTCTAATCTTCTGACTCCTTTTCATTCTCTGGCTCGTTCTGTCTTTACCTGTGTTTAGCTTGCTCTCTCTCTGCAACCTTTCTCTGTACAACTGTCCCAGCAAAACTGCCTCCTTTCTCTTTCCTTTCTCCTCTGCTCTCTTAAGTAGCTTCCATTTCCTTTCTTTTCTCGTGAGAGTTGGGCAGATCCTATTCAGTCAAATCTTTCTCTGTCACTTTGCTGCTCAATTAGACATCACTTTCAAACATTGTGCTTCCTTGTACAAACTAATTTTACTTTCATTGTTTGGAATTAAAGATGTGTGCTAAGGGTATGTCCATATTCCTGCTAGAGAGAGAGGGATGAAAGGTATGGGCTGAAGGCTGAGCCACACCAAAACTAGAAATGAGATTTTTCATTAAATACTACAATTTCAGGGTTCACTACTGAATGAAAAATTTGTCAAGTTAGGAAATTAGTAAGAAATTAAAGACTTTCTAGATTGAATGAAAATGAAAACACAACATACCCAAACTTATGGGACACAATGAAGGTGGCAAGCTTATTGCACTAAGTCCCTACAAAAAATTTTGAGAGATCTTACACTGGCATTTTAACAGCACACCTGAAAGCTATAGAAAAAAAAGAAGAAATCACACCTAAAAGGAGTAGATGGCAATTAAATAATCAAACTCAGGGCTGAAATCAATAAAATAGAAGCAACAATAAGCAATAAGAAGCAGAGAGTTGGTTCTTTGAGAAAATCATTATGATTGACAAATCCTTATTCAAATTAAGTGAAAGGCAGAGAGAGAGAGAGAATATTCAAGTTAAGAAAATTAGAAATGAAAAGGGGCCCTAACTACAGACACTGAGTAAATCCAAAGACTCATACAGTCATAATTTAAATACTTGTACTCCACCAAATTGGGAAATATAAAAGAAATGGATGATTTTCTCAATCCATACCACTTACCAAGGTTATATCAATCTCAAATAAGCAATTTAAACAGATCCATAACCCCCAGTGAAGCAGAAGCAGTAATTAAAAGTCTCCCATCTTAGTTTGGGTTACTACTGCCATGATAAAACCCCATGACCAGAGTCAAGTGGAAGAGGAACGGGTTTTATTGGCTTACATTCCCCATCCATACTCAATCACTGAAGGACAGGACAGGAACACAGACAGACAAGGCAGGAGGCTGGAGGCAGGAGCTGATGCGGAGGCCATGGAGGATGCTGCTTACTGGCTTGTTCCCCATGGCTTACTCAGCTTGCTTTTTTATACATCCCAGGACTACAGGCCCAGGGGTGACACCACCCACAATGGGTTTGGCTCTACCCCATCGATTACTAATTAAGAAACTACCATATAGGCTTGCTTACAGCCCCATCTTATGGAAACATTTTCTTAATTCAGGTTCCCTCCTCTCAGATGACCTAAGCTTATGTAAAGTTAACATAAAACTATCTAGCACATCTCCAAATAAAACCAGCTCAGGGCCAAATGGTTTTAGCACAGAATTCTAGCAGACTTTCAAAGAAGAGATAATGCCATTATTCCTCACAAATTATCTTGCAAAATAGAAAGAGAAGAAACATTGCCAGTGAGGCCACAGTTGCCCTGATACTCAAACCATAAAGACTCAAGGTAGAAAGAGAGTTACAGACCAATTGCCCTATGAACATAGATACAAAAGTTCTCAATAAAATACTTGCAAAAAGAATCTAAGAATACCATAATCGTATCATCTGCAAATAAGGATACTCTTACTTCTCCTTTCCGACATATATCCCCTTGATCTGATCTGATACAAAAATTCTCAATAAAATACTTGCAAGGTTGATTCAACATACACAACTCTGTCAATGTAATTTGCTGTATAAACAAACTGAAAGACAAAAACCACAGGATCATAATCATGTCAATAGATGAAAAGGCCTTTGACAAAATCTAACACCCTTTCATGATAAAAGTCCTGGAGAGATTAGGGACATACCTAGGCATAATAAAGGGAATTTACAGCAACCCTGTAGCCAACAGGACCTTAAATGGAGAGAATCAAAGCAATTCTATTAAAATAAGGAACAAGACGAGGCTGTCCTCTCTCTTCATACCTACTCAATACACTACTTAAAGTCTCAGCCAGAGCAGTAAGACAACTGAAGGAGATCAAGGAGATACAAACTGGAAAGAGAGAAGTAAGTCAAAGTATGTAGCTGATATGACAGTGTACATAAGTGGTACACATGTGCAGATGATATGACAGTGTACATAGTGGCACATATGTGCAGATGATATGACAGTGTACATAGTGGTACACATGTGCAGATGATATGACAGTGTACATAGTGGTACACATGTGCAGATAATATGATAGTGTACATGAGTGGCCCTAAAAATTCTACTGGAGAACTCATACAGCTGATAAACACTTTAAAAAATAGCTGGATACAAAATTAACTCTCAAAAACATTAGGAGCCCTTCTATGTACAAAAGTCAGGTAAAGAACACCATTCACAGTAGCCTCTAATAATATGAAACACCTTGGGGTAATTTTAGCCAAGGAAGAGAAAAGACTTGTATGACAAAAACTTGATAAGACTTAGAAGAAAGAAGCTGAAGATCTCAGAAGATGGAAAGATATTCTATGCTCTCAGATCAGTAGGATTCACATAGTAAAATGGCCATTCTACCAAAAGCAATCTACAGTTTCAATGCAGTCCCCATTAAAACTCCAACACAATTCTTCATGTATCTTGAAAGGACAATTTTCAGCTTCATATGGAAACACAAAAGACCCATGATATCTAGAACAATCCTGTACAATAAAAGAACTGTGGGAGGTATCACCATCTGTGATATCAAGCTATACAATAGAATTATGGCAATAAAAACCACATGGTATTGGTGCAAAAACAGACACATTGATGAGTGGGATCGAATTAAAGGCCCAAACAAAAATTCATGCTCCTATGGGCACCTGATATTTTGATAAAGAAGTCAGAAATACACAGTGGAAAAAAGACAGCATCTAAAAATATAGTGTTGGTCAAACATGATGGCTGCATGCAGAAGAATCTGAATGGATTCATACTAACTATGGTGCACAAAACCCAACTCCAAATGGATCAAAGGCTTCAACATAAAAACACTGAACTTGATAAAGAGAAAGTGGGGAATAGCCTTGAATTCATCGGCACAGGAAATGACTTTCTGAACAGAACACTGCTATCACAGATTAACAATAACAATTAATAAATAGCACTTCATGAAACTGAGCAGCTTATACAGGGCAAAGGGCATTGCCATTCAGACTAAGAGGCAGCCTTCAGCATGAGAGAAGATTTTTACCAACTCCACATCCTGTGGAGGAATAATATCCAAAATATATAAAGAATGAAAAAAATGGTCATCAAGAAAATGATAAAACACAATTAAAAATGAGATACAGTGCTTCTTAGAAGGGGGAACAAAATACACACAGAAGGAGATACAGAGACAAAGGGTGGAGCAGAGTCTGAGGGAAAGACCATCCAGAGACTACCCCACCTAGGGATCCATCCCATATACAGTTACAAAACCCAGACACTATTACCGATGCCCACAAGTACTTGCTGACTGGAGCTGGATATAGCTGTCACCTGGGAGGCTCTGGTAGTGCAAGACAAATACAGAGGGGGGCACTCTCAGCCAGCCAATGAACTGAGCACAGGGTCTCCAATGAGGGAGATAGAGAAAGGACCCAAGGAGCTGAAGGGGTTTGCAGCGCCATAGGAGGAACAACAATATGAGCCACCGAGTACTCCCAATGCTCCCAGGGACAAAACCATCAACCAGATAGTACACATGGTGTTACCCATGGCTCCAGATGCATAGGCAGCAGAGGATGGCCTTGTTGGACATCAAAGGGAGGAGAGGTCCCTGGTCCTGGAAAGGCTCATTGCAGCAGTGTAGAATAATACCAGGACAGGGAAGCGGGAGGGGGTTGATTGGGGAACAGGGGGAGGGGAGATGGCTTATGGGACTTTCGGGGAGGGGGAACCAGGAAAGGGGAAATAATTTGAAATGTAAATAAAGAATATATCTAATAAAGTAAATGACAACCAAGATACAATTCATAGAACCACAGAAGTAAGGTAGAGTGTAAGGGATTAGGAGAGACAGATATCCCTAGGTAAGGGAAATAGAATAGATACTTATGGATGGGTGTGGGATGAGCTGGAATGGGGGGGGATCAAGTTGGGAGGGGTAGTAAGGAGTGGGATGAAGGAGGGAATACGGGAAAACAGCTAAAAATAAGGGATAGTATGGAAACCTCACAGTGGAAACTTCCTAAAATATATGCATATATGAAGGTGATCTAAATAAAATTTCCAGATAATGGAGGAGAAAGAGCTCCTACTGGCCATCTCTTGTCATCAAATAAAGCTTCTAGTTCCAGTTCTGGGTTACATCTAATTGAGTTGTTGGCCAAGGGCATCCTATAGGAACGGGAATCCCCAAACAACTCACACTCAACTAAATCTATAGGTTGTGCTTCAGAAACTGATAGCAAGCCCTTCCTCACCCCCACCCCCCATTGCTGAAGGCAACACCTACCTGAAACAATCCTACCAAAAGCATTCTCTAACTCATGGAACATGGAGAAGTTGAGCTGGTGCCTACATAGAGCCTTTACCTCTAGGTTCTAGCATCTTTGGTACAGGAATGTACTCGGCACACTGCCAAAAGATAAATGTAAATGTCAAACCAGACACAAGACCTTGTCGCAATAATGGTGCCCTGCCTACAAGATATGCTAGTGCAATGGTGGCACAAAGCTTAGGGCAGTAACCAACCACTGTCTGATTTGACTTAAGGCCCACTCTATGAGATAGAATCCATATCTGACACTGCTTGGGTGATCAAGAGCCTGAGACTAGATAGCCCGGGGCCCTAAGGTAAAGCCAAATACAAACAAACAAAACCAATAACAAACAAACAAAAAACATAGCAATAATAATGACATTCTGCTATATGAATGAAAAAAAAAGGGAATTAAAAAGGGAGGATATGACTGCTCCTAGGAATGATGGAGGAAAAAAAATTATTGTAGATATGAGGGAGAACATAGCAGAGACATCTGGTACAGTCCAGAGTGAACATGACCTCAAGCTGACCCATGAGAGGAGGGGCAGAGGGGAGAAGGGTACCCAGGAGACCAGGAGACCAAGTGGCTAAAAGATCTTGTATAGCCTAAATGACTGAGTTACAGGGAAGAACAGTTTAGGGAAGGGCTGCTCAGCTCCTGAACTGGAGAGTTCAGGGTGGGGACAAGGAGGACCCAGTAACAGCCAGGGACTGAGGGCTGCTGGTGGAAACTGGTGGCCAGTGTCTGCTTTGATATGCTAATAGGCGCCTCAGATAGCCAGTTTGCCAGCTTTAGCCAGAGACCTAATACTGTCTTCCAAGATCAGTGCCCTGCTCACCCATCCTCAGAGAAGTGTCCTCTTGCAGTAGAGGGAAACAAATGCTGAGATCCACAGCTAGACCTTATGCAGGGTGAGAGGCCTTGGAACACTCGGCCCTAAAAGGGATGTCTCCATCAAATTCCTCTTCTCAGGGCTCAGGCCTGGAGTCCAACATTGTAAGAGCCAGAGAAAAAGGAGGACACTAAAAAAACAAAACAAAACAACACAACAACAACAGAACCCAAGGCTCTCTAAATGAATCCACAGAGTCTGAAACAGCAAGTTTCTCACAGTCTGCACCGGGTCCTCTGCATATACAGTAAGGGCTCCAGCTTAGTGTTTTTATGGGACTCCTGAGAGTGTGAATGAGTGGTCTCTGATTCTGTGCCTTCTCTTGGGCTCTTTTCCTTTGTTTGTTTTGTGCAGTTCCTATGTGTTAGTTTTTGCTTTATCTATATTAGAAGCTTGTCTGTTTTCTGAAAGAGGAAATGGGGAGGAACTGAGGAGAGTAGAGGGAGGGAAAACCATAATCAAGATACATTATGTGAGAAAAAAAATCTATTTTTAATAAAAGGAAAAACATTTCTACCTCAATTGGTATTTCAACAGGGTTTTAAGCCTATCCCAGAAGAGACCACAAGTTTTCCATTGCTCTTTGACCAACCCAATAGCTGCCTGGCATACTCAACATGGAGAATGTTCCCTTGCCCCCACTTGACTATCTGGCATTTGAATTTAATAGTCAATCTTCAGGCTTGTCCCGGGAAGCTTCATGAGGATAGCCTTAAGGATGTGAGTGTGGGAGAGCTGTCCCTGTCACTTGTTTGCCACGAAGTGGTGTGAGAGAGGGAGAGATGCTCTTTTTCTTGCCCTTTGTCACCTACTGCAAGTGGGAGAGCTGGCCCTGACTGACCTGCTGCAGAGCTGACCCTGCACCTTGCCTGGCCGTGACAGTAGAACTGGCCCTGGTTTCAGGGCTTGCAGGTGAGCCAGCTCCGATGGTGTGAGAGTGGGAGCTGGCTCTGCCCCTTGTCAGCTCAGCATTGGGCGGGCTAGCCTGGGTAGTGCTGGAGAGCTCCCCCTGATGGTGTGGGTGAAGGAGGGCTGGTGAGCTGAATAACTCAGCTACCACCCAGGCCCAGAGCCAGGGCTTTGAGTTGGCCCACCCCAACATCTACCCCATCTATGAACTGCTGGAGCCTGTGAAGGAGTCAGTCCTGCAAATTCAAAGCTTCACGATCTCTATTGTTACACAGGGTAACAATAGGATAGCCTAGGAAAATCCTAGTGAGGATCCCGCATTGACGGTGTAGCAGAAGCCAGAGGCCTGGAACCAGACCAATGACTCACTGCAATGAACATTTAAAAGTGTGGGCAAAAGGACTCACTGTGACATACTACAGCTTCAACCATACGATCTTTTTCCTTTGAGGGGAGGTTGTGAGGGTTGAGGGTGGGTATGAAGGGATGGGAGATGAGTGGGATCAGGTGCATGATGTGAAATTCACAAAGAATCAATAACAAGTAAAAAAAAAATCAATTGAAATAATGAGGAAAAAAAGAAAAAGAAAGAAAACAAGAAAAATGTCTTTATCCTTCCCTACTAGAATGCTACCCATCACCTCTGCTCTTGTCTGTTAAGTTGATGTCAGGTACTTCCTGATAGAAGGAGAGATAAGGAAAACATGACGTCTTGGGAGCAGTCACAACTGTGGAAACCTGTCCTTGAGACCTTTCGGGGACTGTTCACGAGCTTATGTGTAAACATGACAGGACGGATATACATATGATTAGAATTATGGAATGTGCAGCCCCAAGTCTATATAAATAACATCCTATTATGAAACATTGTTAAGGAGCCACATTGTTGTTAAGGAGCCACATTGTTATTAAGGAGCCACACTGTTGTTGAGGAGCTACATTGTTATACATTGTTATTAAATACCATCCCTTACAATGAAAAGATTCTGATTCCAAAGCTCCTGCAAACTATGTGTTTCAACTAACACTGAACTTGTGACCCCTTGATGTACGCCCATCCCTTTACCTTGCTAAACTCTGGAATCTGTGATATCTGATTGCTCTTTGGCCTTACAAAAATGTGTCTTCCCAGATGACTCCCCTTCTATATGATGTATTCTTGCATTTATCTAACCCACAGGCAGCTTTGAGCCCTGAGTCCTCCACTCTTCTGTCCAGGTGCTAACATTCAATTATCTCGACAACTGCTTTTATAGCAACCCTACCCCTTCCCTATAAAAGAGACCTCAAAAGGCAGAGCTCTCTGAAATCCTGACTTCGAGAAAGGCAGCCGTCTGGCCAGCCTAAATAAAGCTTACTTAATCAGACAGTTATGGAATTGGTTTTTCTCAGGTCTAACACTATCTGCAGTCAGAGTAAAGTTTTCCCCTATTCCTGCTCCTGGAGAACAGCCCCTCCTCTTCTCGAAACTCATTGAAAGAACCCTATGACAGAACCTAAGGTTTTGTATTCTATTACTATTACTGTGATAAGACACCATGACCAAAGCAGCTTATAGAAGGAAAGGCTTATTGGGCTTATGGTTACAGAGGATTAGGGTTCATCACCGTTAAGGTGGGGAAGCTCAGCATGGCAACTGGAGCGAGGTGAGAGCTCACATCTTAAACTGACCGCTTGAGATTGAGAGTGAATGCCTCAAAGCCTGTCCCCAGCGAATGTCTTTTCTTATTGCGTTTATTTGTGTATTAATTTATTTTGGTGGGTGGAGGTGTGGGTATAGGTGCATGTTCCACAGTATACATATGGAAGTCAGAGTTCCACAAGTCAGTTGTTCCTTCCACTGCTAGGTTTCACAGGTGTGCACTACCCTGCTCAGCTACATATGCCTTTCAAGTTCATTATTCATTTTACATATGTTAACTAAATACCAACTCTTTCATTGTATTGACTCTAGAAAAGAATTTAAAATCACTTTCGAAGGACTTGGTTTATAGTTCACTGGCAAAGCATATGCTTAATATGGAAGAGGCCCTGGGCTCAATGTCCAGCATTTCCCCAGCACCCCTTTCCCCACCCAACTCCACTCCCGCCAAGAAAAAAAAAATTCTTGACAAGATCGCAATCTAGCAAAGTATAAAGGTAAATGCAGGGTGGCATTCCCATCCACGTGCTCTACCAGTCAGGCTTCTTCAGTGGAACTAAGCCGATACCATGAGCATGCATTGAAAGGGATTTCTTCAGTTGGCTTACACACAGTCTAGGTAGTAGTCTTCAATAGCTGCCTACACACTGGAGAGGCCGAGAACCTGATAGATGTCTAGTCAGCTAAGCTAGAGGTTGTAGTGGTCCCAATGTGGTGCTGGAAGACTGGGGAGGAGGAGTTGTTCTGGAGAGTTCCTGGTCTTCCGCAGTATATTTCTGCAGTACATGCTGAAAGGAAGAAGAAGCTGGTTTCAGAGAGCACCAGGCAGTGTTGGTGGCAGCAGCGGTCCACTGCCAGCAACAATAGCAGTCCAGAGGAACTCTCCATAGGTGTATTTGAACTCACCAGTGAGACATACCCCAAACCCTCTAAAATTCTTTTAAGGAACATTTAAAGAATGTTTTTGTAACTATTATTATTATCTCTGTGCGTGCACGCGTGTGTGTATGGGTGTGTGCATAGCAAGTGTGTGGAAGTCAGAGGACAACCTCCAGGAGTCCATTCTCTCCTGCTACCATGTAGATCCCAGGAATGGAATTTAGGTCATTTGGTGTATAGGTCCATTTATATGCAGTCACCTTAAGACCCAAATTTGCTTTCTTTACAAGTTACACAGTATAAGAGGCTGCTTGCATTTATAATTATAAATATGTTGCACAAATTGTATTATTGACTTATTATTTCTGAAAATGATCTACCATATTGTTTCTATAACAAGGCATAGTGGCACACACAGGCAATCCCAGCATTCAGGACACCGAGGCAAGAGGGTTGAGAGTTCCAGGGAAGCTTGGGCTGCATAGCAAGACTTTAAAAATTAAGATAAAATAAAAATGGAGGCTTAGAGAATTAGCTCAGAGGTGACGAGCATTGACTGCTTCTCCAGGGGTCTCGGGTTTGATTTCTAGCATCATCATGGTGGCTCACAAATGTCTGTAGCTGCAGGGGATCCATAATCTTCTTCTGACCTTTGGGGCACCAAGTATGCACACTGTATACAGACATGCTTATAGGCAGTGATGGGCTCTGGTTGGCTTGAGTATGGCAAATATGGCCCTGGCAGGCCTCGCCTTCCCCTATATCTTTCTCCTCCTTGCTATAAACTATTAGATTACATTCTTAAAACTGGCCACCAGCTATTCCCTTATTTGTCTACTTCTCCTCCTGAGGCTGACTACCTAGGTCCAGCTATCAAAGTATTGAAGTTCAGCAATCAAGAGCCCCCTTGGCTACCCTAACTGACATGTCCAATCAACTTTAAACTCCTCACCCTAACATGGGGTTTCTCCTTTATAAACTCGCATTTGCCTTTAGGCCATGTCTGTCTTTATCCAGAGGCATTCTCTGTCCCTCCAGGGCAAACATTCCTTCTCCTTCTTCCTTGCACCCTCCCCCTTCTCCTTTGTCCTCTGTCTCTTGTCTTCATCTCTTATTCTCTTCCCTTTGTTCCTCTGGAGCAAATATATCTCCTTTGTGCTGCGAACTTGGTTTTGTAGTGTGTTGTGCGCTAATACTGGTTCTTTCAGGCAAAACACTTGTACACATAAAATAAATAAATAAATTTTACTTAGGAGAGGATTGAATCATGACTGAAGCCTGTTATAGGTACTGGGGTGACTGGGGTGAAGATAGGGGAACAAGCTGAGCAAATATTGCCCTCAACTATACTGATCTGGGGTCCTAACACTGATCAAGGTAAGGGAGCATTAGATGCCTAGCTTTGGGACCTCCTGACCAGAATGAGAGTACCAACCAGAAAGTCAACTAATCTCTCAAAGGTAGCTGATATAATTCAGGGAAATCAGAAATCTCCTGTTGGGTTCCTGAGGCACCTCTGGGTGGTTCACCTGCGTGGATGGAGCCCAGCAGACTCTTGATACTGTGTCTGTAACCCAGTTGGTGCCAGATATTTATAGGAAGTTACAGAAATTATAAGAATTCAAGGAGATGAATGGGCCATAGTTGTTAGAAATAGCTCAGAAGACTTTTTTGTCGTCTTTTTTTGAGACAGGGTTTCTCTGTGTAACCCTGGCTGTCCTGGAGCTCACTCTGTAGACCAGGCTGGCCTTGAACTCAGAAATCCACCTGCCTCTGCCTCCCAAGTGCTGGGATTAAAGGCGTGTGCCACTACTGCCTGGCAGCTCAGAAGACTTTTAACAACAGAGATCCAGGTGAGAAGAAAGACAAGAGGCTAGCCAGAATAATGGTGGTTGTGTTTAGAGAAAGGCCCCAAAAGACCAAAAGTACCCTAGACAACCAATCAACCTCTGCAGAGAAAAAGGACGTTAGTAGAATGAATGCTCATAATGCAGACAGGGAAAAAGAAGACAGATTGTCAGTCCTACAGAATCAGGTTAACTGGGTCAGGGCTCCATACCAATGAGTGCCCAAGTGACCATGGTCACAGGAAAAGTATGGAGCAAAACTCTCTAGTTCCTGGTGTTTGTGGGTTCAGTTCATTCAGTGCTGATCCACCCCCTGGGGCCTCTCACTAAGGAAACAACCACCATCTAGGAAGGCATAGGAATTGAAACCTATATTTGGACTACTCCCTGTAGCTATAAATTTTTGCAACCTACTTTTAATAACGGTTCAGCCTCTCCTCTAGCCCATCACCCAGCAGAAGTAGTAGAAGAGAAAACTTATTAGGATATGGAGGAAGTGGACCTGTTGAGCAATAGTTCTTTGGTGGGCCAGTTTGATCCTCTTCATCAGCAGTTCAGTCCCATAGCAAACACCAAATAGGATTCTGCAGCTGCCGACTAGTGCAGCAAGCAGACACCAGGCAGCTGCAGTTCAATCCTGAAGAAACCACCAGGCTCACCAACTGGCCTGAGCCAAGGCCGCTGAAGTGGCGAGCTGCCACAGGAACCTCACAAGCAGTTCTTGGGCAAGTTTCTCTTAATGACTGTGTTACCACAAGTTGAGCTCAACAAAGCTATATAAGGCAAACCAATGAATGTGTGTCTTTAGCAAAGAATATCAAGGTGGAGCAAACCAAACCAAAGCATCATACTTGCCTCCCACTGTCTGTGGGGTCATATTTATACTCTCTCACCAAACATTCTTTCACATGTGTCTGCTTCAGGTAAACAGCCTTTCATGTGTTTGCTTTAGCAAGACATCATTTCACCTGTATGCCCCAGCAAAACATCATCTGACATAACTAACTCTCCAAAGAACCTAGAAGTGTCCACTTCAGCTCCCCACTAGAAGGGAACCTTGGATAAAGTACTGCAGCTCATTTTTTTCTTTTTGTGTTGGACAAGGTTCATACACAGCTGTCCTGGTGATTCACCCCTATCAGAACATAGAATGACAGAAGAGAGAATGAGAAACTGGGAGTGAGTGACAACCTCTTGACAGAATTAATGCTAAAGTTCCCTGGAGTGTGGGCAGAGACCAGTTCCCATGGACTGGCCTCACACTGACTGCCAATTGTTGCTAACTCTTGGGTTCTGCCTTGACTCTAATGATAAAGCAGGACCCAATCTAAGAGAAGCTAAAGTAGGCATTAGGAAGCACATAGTTACCTTAGAGATGCAGGAATTATGTCTCCCTGATATTCATCTTGGAACACTGCACTATTCCCTGTCATTAAGCCAGGCACCAAAGACTATCATCATGTTCAGGACTTAGAAGTAAGTAAGAGAGTGGAAATTGTCCACTTGATTGTGACACACCTTTTTACTTTTCTTGGACTATCGGATCCAGGAAAAAACTGCATACAATGTCTTAGACCTAAAGGATGCATTTTCCCCCTCTGCCTCTGGCACCTGTGAATCTTGCTTTTGAATGAACTGATTCTGAGTTAGGGTGGGGCCAATTGACTTGAATGAGACTACTACAGGGATTTAAGAACTTGCCTACTCTGATGAAGTTCTTAGTTGGTCCTGCTTGAGTACCAAGGGACTGGAATGTCACTTTCTTGCAGTATGTGGATGATGTTCTCATTGCCGCATGTACTTGAAGGAGTGCCAGCAAGCAACAATGGAACTATTTGAAATGCTCCAGCTACCATGTGTCTGCTAAGAAGGCCCAATTTATTTTTCCAAAAAGTAATTTATATGAGGTGTTGATTAGAGGGTGACAGTAGGACCCTGCCATGAAGCAGGATCCAAGCTATGTTAAACATCCAACCACAGGATAAAAGAATTCTTGAGTAGAGTTGAATACTAGCAACTGTGGATATCCAACTTTGCAGAAATAGCGAAGTCATTCTACCAGAGCCTGAGAGGAAATGGGCTCCCATTGCTGGGAGGGTAAGAAAAGGAGGAATTCTAAAAGACATCATCCCCAGCACTAGGGCTGCCTGATGTTACTAAACCTTTCCACTTGTTTGTGAATGAATGACACAGGGTGATGGAATGCATACTGACTCAAGCTCTGGGACACTGGAAAAGGCCTGAGGCCTGTTTGTCTGAATGCTGGGACACTGTTGAAGCAGGATAGCCAGCTTGCATCTGGGCCATTGCTGGCACTGAACTCTTGCTAAAGGAAACTGATAAATCAACTGTGGGACAGGAGCTGGTTATTGCCACTCCAAATTTCATTGAGATGCTCTTTCGGGGAGCCTCTGTGCACTGGATGGATGTTGAACACACGCCTCACCCACAGTCAGGCTCTCCTGGTATATGTGTCTAGGATCAGGTTCTATTTGTAGTACTAAACCCAGCATCCCTCCTGACTAACCCTGAAAAACAATCAGCCCATGACTGTGTCCCAGTTATTGATCACCTGCAGTATGAATGACTGGAACTCTGACACCAGCCTCTCAGGAAGGCAGATTCAACTCTATTCACCAATGGAAGCAGTTATGTTCAGGATAGGGTCATGCATGCAGGAATGGCTATGGTGACACTCACTGAAGTAATCTGGGCCCAATCTCTGCCTCAAGATACATCAACCCAAGAGATAGAGCTGATAGCCTTGACCCAGGCTCTGAGGTAAAGAAATAGCTGCATAGTCAACATCTAGAATGAGAGCCAGTATGTCTTCACCACTGCACACATCCAAGGTGCTTTGTACCTAGAGCGGGGCCTGTTGTCCTCCATGGGAAAGGAAATCAAAAAACAAAGAGAAGACCTGGCTGCTGGAAAAACTTGCTGCTAACCATTGTCCAGGACACCAGAAAAGTGACTTAGCTGAAGGCTGGGGCAACAGATTTACTGATGCCACAGCAAAAAGAAGAGCAGCATGAAGTAGACATTTTGGTTTCTTTGGAGACTCAGTGTGTCATGTGATGTTCTTCTGGGAACTGTCATAAGAGGATGTTTTTGCTGAAGCAGACATGTGGTGTTTTTCTGGAAGCAGCCTGTAAATAGGGCATGAGATGTTTTGCTAGAGCAGATAGTTGAGAGAACACATGATGTTTGGAAAGGGTAACCCAACAGACAGTAGTGACATTGCGTGGTATTGGTTCACCTTGCCACTCTTTGCTGATCATTGTTTGTCGTGACTTTGTAGAGAGAAATGCACCAAAGATCTTCTGATGATGTTCTAGCAGCGTTTGGTCACTTCCAAGGACTCAGGTGAGTGGGAGAGCCTTGAGGTTTTTTTCTGGATTGAACTGCAGTTCCTGGTTCGCTAATGGTGTTTTTGAGTGAACTAAGCTACTGCTGCTGATTCACGTGAACTGAATTGCAGATATTTTGAAAACGAAGATTGGATTCACCTCAAAGAAACATTTCTAAACAGGTCCACATCCTCCTTTGCCCTATGAGTCTTTCATTTTCACTACCTGCTGGGTGGTGGGGCTAGAAAGGATGTTAAAGCATATAAATACCCTTATTAAGAGTAAGTTTTGAAAACAGCCATAAAGCCAGAGGGGCCACTGAAAACATTAAGCCTCCCTCAATGCTCATTCTCCTACCTGAGTCAGACCTCTAGCAGCTAGAGAGGATGAAAGTTGGGCCAGACATAAAGCGTCCACCAAGATAAGAGGACTGGTAGGTTCTCACAGACAGACACCCCATCCTACCAGAAGCCTTGGGGGCTATTCCTTCTCTTGAAATTCATCAGAGTACACACCTGGGGTCAATAAAAATGAAAGAATTAATCAGAGATGGTACTTTCTATACCACCTAGATGAAAGGGTTGCTGCTGTTCCAAGGGTAACCCAAGAGGAGGAAAACCAGCACCTCTGGGTGTCTGGAAATAGAACTTAGTCCTGGCAAACATTGGGAATTGGATTTTACTGAATTTGGTCCAACAAGGTTTGGCTAGTTCCTATATCTGCTAGATTTTTAGGACAATAGAAGCTTTTCCCGCCAGGTCAAATTACTGGTGGAGATCTCTCTCATTCAGCCTTCCCTCCTCTTTACTGTCTAACAATGGCCCAGCCTCCACAGCTAACAAGCAGCTAAAACTCTAGAAATACATTGGAAATTATATCGTGCTTAGGCCCAAAGCTCAAGACGGGCAGAAAGAGCTAACAAGATCATCAAATAAACATAGATTAAATTCCAGGCAGAAACTGGTGGACTGAGCTGCTCCCTACCATTCTTAGGATTAGGTGCTCCTCTACAGGGTAAGCTAATACAGTTTTAAATAATGGACACCTGCCTTTACTTATTCCTGCAAATCCCTTGGAAATGTGGAGTTATTCCTGCCTTAAGTCCTTTTAAACATTGCTGCAGATGACCCTGAAGATCCAGAGTCATCTATCACCTCTGCCACAGGCACTACCTTTTACTGAACTAGCATACAAGTTCTACCCAGGGACTTTGTAGGTTCCATTACCACCCAGCAAAACCCTGGGCCCTGGAAGAGGCTGTACCCTGTAATCCTGACAACATCCATGCTGTCAAAGTATCAGGTACTACTGTTTGAATTCACCATTCCCGTCTAAAGGCAGATATGACCAGCCAAAAGAAAGGTGAACTTTGAAGGGTCATACAAGAGCCCCAGCACCGTCTAAAAGTGCAATTCAGCTATATTTCATACTCAGGCCACCGCTGATGTTGGGAATTTTAACCCATAGCTCCAAGATATGGCCAGGTAAAAATATTGAGATGTAGGATTGGGAATTGTCTTGAGCCCCTGACCAAAAATAAAATAAAATAAAAAAAAATTGGTGTTTTCTGAAATGCTACCTCCAAACCTGTGTTGATTTGACCTGTGTGATTTCTTTGATAACAGTAACAATATGATCAAGTGGAAAAGTTACCATCCAAACCAGCCAGGATATGGGACCAAGAGCTAGAAACAGCCCTATGGTACTTACAATTTTATTCATGTCCTATTGACATCATAAATGGAAGAGGGATTATCATTGCATCTCCCCAGGCTGCAAGACTGAATCTGCCCAGGGCAAACATAATGACCCACCCATTTCCATTCATCAGGAAAGATTCTTCTCAGGATCTTCACCCAGAATTCAAACCTGGGACTGCAACTGGAAGGGGTTAAGCACCAAATACTACCTTATAGGACAGACCTGAGGACTCTTGCTTACATTTAGAGATTTTGGAAACAAGTCCAGTGTAGAATTCACTATAAAGAGAAGGATAGTACCCTGCAGGACTGATCCTACAGGCCCTGGAAGAAGCTGGTTACCCCATCCAAACACAAAAGTACCTTCTTTTCCTTTTGTTGTCTTCTGGCCAACTCAACTCATAATGTTGAGTCAAAACTCCGTTTTAAATGAGGTAGACAGCCGCCAGCTCTATGCCAGATGCCCAGAGGTTCTCTGACTGAAGATGACCTATCCAAATGCTCTCTTGTAACCCTGCCTTCTTGGCAGGACATGGCCCCAACTTCAAATGATATTCCTGAAACTGAGGACTTAAGACTAGCACATAGCTGCATAGACCATACCATGGCTTATCTTGGGCAGGGTTATTGGCTCCACCTGGATCCCAAACCCCCATTTTAGGTGGGGGATAGGGGCCAACATCTCTATTTCTCCTTCTCTGTCCCACCAAAAGACACAGATTGTAGGTCACAAAGGTCTAGACTTAGCCTGAGAGACCTACAATGGAAAGGTACTTCCTTCAACTCTTGCCTTCCCCAATCCCTCAGTCTACCTTGGAGTTCCTTAACTCATACAAATAGATCTAAATAAAATACAGTTCCTGGCACCACTGGGGTCATGGTGAGACTGCATATTTGGCTTCTCGCCAAGTGTGTAATTGCCAAACATCTGGAATTGGATGGGAAAAGTTTCTGCGCACTGGTCTATACACTTCCCCCCATGCATATTCCCTCTTCTTCCTCCTCCCCTCTCCCTCTCCCTCCCTCCCTCTCTCTCTCTCCCTCCCCCTCTTCCTCTCCCTTTCCCTCCCCCTCCCCTTTCCCCACCTCCCCTCTCCTTCCCCCTCTCCCTTTCCCTCTCCATGTTCATATTTGAGAAGAAGTGAAAAAGCATTTCTTACTACAGAAAATCTTCACCTGGAAAAAGAGGGAAGTTTCAACTTTCTTCCTCTTCTCACAGGGACTGTGGTTGCAGGTGCTACTGCCTCTGGAGACCTTAGCAGTAGCCCTTCGGGGTCAGAATTTCAGCTCTGTGAGAGCCAGAGTAGAACAGGACACACAGCACCTCAACGATTCCATGGGATAGCTTGCAAAACAAATAAATTCCTTAGTTAAAATGGTTTTGCAAGAGTGTCAGGGACTAGGTTTGTTATTCTAAAGAAAGCATGCCTTCATGCTGCCCCAGATTTAAAAAGATACTGTTTTTATGACAACTCAGGAATAATATGAGACACATTAAATATGACTCAAAAACACTTAGATGCAAGACTAGAGGCACGTCCTGAGGTCTCTGATTGACCCCAGTCCCTTTTCTCCTGCTCCTCGAAGTTTACCACCCTTTCGTCTGCCTGAGCTGAACCTATTCTTTTACTGCCCCTTGAGGCTATGGCCAGCTCTTGCATTTTAAATTGGTTGCTAATGTACAGTAGAAGCGTCAACTCTGTTGAGTGTGAACTTGCACCTCCACACAAATCAGTGTCTGAGGGATATGATCTCCAGCCAGGGAAGAATGTGATGCCTAAGGAAACCCCCTTTGTGCTAGGTACCCATTTTAGTAGCCATTTGTAAATGCTTCAGAAATGAAGTAATTGTAGTTCCTCACCCTCTTCTGGGCAACATGCCTCTCATTTGGGTCAGAGACTGAAGCTTTGCTGGTGGTTTTAATAAATTTGGCTAATTATACTTTGATTGGGGTCTGGTGATCTTTTCCTCATGCCAATACATCTTTACAAAGCAAAGTTAAATTTAGATTGTTTTTGTTTGTTTGTTTGTTTGTTTTTAGAGACAGAGTCTTGGTATGTAGACCTGGATGGTGTGGTACTATTTAGTCCAGGCTGGCCTCAAACTCAAGGTATTCCTCTGTGCTTACTCTCTCAAGTGCTTGATTTATAGGTGTGAGTCACCAAACCCAGATTAGATTCTGTTATGCAGCTGCTCAGTGGTCTTAAAGAGGGTTAAGAGTGGAGAGAGATGACTAGTTAAAAAGCAAAAGCATCCCAGCATTCTGGAAGCAGACACAGGTGGATCTCTATGAATTGGAGTCCAGCCTGGTCTACAGAGTGAGTTTCAGGATAGCCAAGGCTACACAGAGAAACCCTGTCTTGAAAAACCAAACCAAATAACCAAGCCAAACCAAACCAAAACGGCAAAAGCAAACATCGGAGGGACTGAAGTTAATGAGGCCACGGAATGTCCTGTTCACCTTCATATCCCAGCCCAATAAAATTCCCACCATAAGGAATGAACTCAAACTATGATTTATTTTTTTTTATTTTTTTAATTATTTATTTTATTTATTTATTTTTAATTTACATTCCAAATCATTTCCCCTTTCCCGTTTCCTCCCTCCCCGAAAGTCCCATAAGCCCCCTTCCCTCCCTCTTTTCTCCATTCAACCCCCTCTCGTTACTCTGTCCTGGCGTTCCCCTACATCCAGTCTTTCCAGGACCAGGGGTCTCTCCTTCCATCTTCTTAGAAATCTATTGATATGTGGATTGTGTCTAGGGTATTCCGAGATTCTGGGTCAATATCCCCTTATCAGTGACTGCATACCATGTGTGTTCTTTTGTGATTGGGTTACCTCACTAAGGATGATATTTTCAAGGTCTGACCATTTGCCTAGGAATTTCGTGAATTCATTGTTTTTAATTGCAGAGTAGTATTCCATTGTGTAGATATACCACATCTTCTGAATCCATTCCTCCGTTGAGGGACATCTGGGTTCTTTCCAGCTTCTGGCTATTATAAATAAGGTTGCTATGAAGATAGTGGAGCATGTGTCCTTATTGCATGCAGGTAAAGCCTCTGGGTATATGCCCAGGAGTGGTATAGCCGGATCCTCCGGGAGTGTCATGCCCAGTTTTCTGAGGAGCCGCCAGACTGCTTTCCAGAGTGGTTGTACCAGCTTGCAATTCCACCAGCAGTGGAGGAGTGTTCCTCTTTCTCCACATCCTCGCCAACAACTGCTGTCTCCTGTGTTTTTGATCTTAGCCATCCTGACTGGTGTGAGATGGAATCTCAGGGTTGTTTTGATTTGCATTTCCCTAATGACTAAGGATGATGAACATCTCTTTAGGTGCTTCTCAGCCATTAGATATTCTTCAGGTGAGAACTCTTTGTTTAGCTCTGTACCCCATTTTTTAATAGGGTTACTTGCCTCTCTGGAGTTTAACTTCTTGAGTTCTTTGTATATATTGGATATTAGCCCTCTGTCGGATGTAAGGTTGGTAAAGATCATTTCCCAGTTAGTTGGTTGCCGCTTTGTCTTTTTGACAGTGTCTTTAGCCTTGCAAAAACTTTGTAATTTAATGAGGTCCCATTTGTCTATTCTTGATCTTAGAGCATAAGCTATTGGAGTTCTGTTCAGGAAATTCTCCCCTGTGCCCATATGTTCAAGGTTCTTCCCTAGTTTCCCTTCTATTAGTTTCAGTGTGTCTGGTTTTATGTGGAGATCTTTGATCCACTTAGAATTGAGCTTAGTGCAAGGAGATAAGAATGGGTCAATTTGCATTCTTCTGCATGTTGACCTCCAGCTGAGCCAGCACCATTTGTTGAAAAGGCTATCTTTTTTCCACTGGATGGTTTTAGCTCCTTTGTCAAAGATCAAGTGACCATAGGAGTGTGGATTCATTTCTGGGTCTTCAATTCTGTTCCATTGATCTACATGTCTGTCACTGTACCAATACCATGCGGTTTTTAACACTATTGCTCTGTAGTACAGCTTGAGGTCCGGGATACTGATTCCCCCAGAGGTTCTTTTACTCTTGAGAATAGTTTTAGCTATTCTGGGTTTTCTGTTATTCCAGATGAATTTTTGAATTGCTCTTTCTAACTCTATGAAGAATTGAGTTGGGATTTTGATGGGGATTGCATTGAATCTGTGTATTACTTTTGGTAAGATGCTCATTTTTACTATATTAATCCTGCCAATCCATGAGCATGGCAGATTTTTCCATCTTCTGAGGTCTTCTTCAATTTCTTTCTTCAGAGACTTGAAGTTCTTGTCATACAGATCTTTCACTTGTTTGGTTAGAGTCACGCCAAGATACTTAATATGGTTTGTGGCTATTGTGAAGGGTATTATTTCTCTTACTTCTTTCTCAGCCTGCTTATCCTTTGAGTATAGGAAGGCTTCTGACTTGCTTGAGTTGATTTTATATCCGGCCACTTTGCTGAAGTCGTTTATCAGCTGTAGGAGTTCTCTGGTGGAGTTCTTTGGGTCGCTTAAGTATACTATCATATCGTCTGCAAATAGTGATAGTTTGACTTCTTCCTTTCCAATTTGTATCCCTTTGACCTCTTTTTGTTGTCTAATTGCTCTAGCTAGAACTTCAAGTACTATATTGAAAAGATATGGAGAGAGAGGGCAGCCTTGTCTAGTCCCTGATTTTAGTGGGATTGCTTCAAGTTTCTCTCCATTTAGATTGATGCTGGCTACCGGTTTGCTGTAAATTGCTTTTACTATGTTTAGATATGGGCCTTGAATTCCTGATCTTTCCAAGACCTTTAGCATGAAAGGATGCTGAATTTTGTCAAATGCTTTCTCAGCATCTAATGAGATGACCATGTGGTTTTTTTCTTTGAGATTGTTTATGTAGTGGATTACATTGATGGATTTCCTTATATTGAACCATCCCTGCATCCCTGGGATGAAGCCTACTTGATCGTGGTGAATGATCATTTTGATGTGTTCTTGGATTCGGTTGGCAAGAATTTTATTGAGTATTTTTGCATCGATATTCATAAGAGAGATTGGCCTGAGATTCTCTTTCTTTGTCGGATCTTTGTGTGCTTTTGGTATTAGTGTAATTGTGGCTTCATAGAACGAGTTGGGTAGTGTTCCTTCTGTTTCTATTTTGTGGAACAGTTTCAAGAGTATTGGTGTTAGGTCTTCTTTGAAGGTCTGATAGAATTCTGCACTAAAACCATCTGGACCTGTGCTTTTTTTGGTTGGAAGACTTCCAATGACAACTTCTATTTCTTCCGGGGTTATAGGACGGTTTAGATGGTCTATTTGATCCTGATTTAATTTTGGTACTTGGTATCTGTCAAGGAAATTGTCCATTTCCTCAAGATTTTCTAGTTGTGTTGAATACAGGTTTTTGTAGTAGGATCTGATGATTTTTTGAATTTCCTCAGTTTCTGTTGTTATCTCTCCCTTTTCGTTTCTGATTTTATTAATTTGGATACTATCTCTGTGCCCTCTGGTTAGTCTGGCTAAGGGCTTATCTATCTTGTTGATTTTCTCAAAGAACCAACTCCTCGTTTTGTTGATTCTTTGTATGGTTTTATTTGTTTCTACTTGATTGATTTCAGCCCTGAGTTTGATGATTTCCTGCCTTCTACTCCTCTTTGGTGTATTTGCTTCTTTTTGTTCCAGGGCTTTCAGGTGTGCCATTAAGCTGTTAGTGTATGCTGTCTCCCGTTTCTTTTTGGCGGCACTCAGGGCTATGAATTTTCCTCTTAGCACTGCTTTCATTGTGTCCCATAAATTAGGGTATGTTGTGCCTTCATTTTCATTAACTTTCAAAAAGTCTTTGATTTCTTTCTTTATTTCCACCTTGACCAAGTTATCATTGAGTAGAGCATTGTTCAGCCTCCATGTGTACGTGGGTTTTCTTTTGTTTTTGTTGCCATTGAAGACCACCCTTATTCCATAGTGATCTGATAGGAGGCATGGGATTAGTTCTATCTTCTTGTATCTGTTGAGGTCTGATTTGTGACCAATTATATGGTCAATTTTGGAGAAGGTACCATGAGGAGCTGAGAAGAAGGTGTATTCTTTAGCTCTAGGATGAAATGTTCTATATATATCTGTTAGTTCCAGTTGGTCCAAGGCTTCAATTAGATTCAATGTGTCCCTGTTTAGTTTCTGCTTTCCTGAACGATCCATTTCAGAGAGCGGGGTGTTGAAGTCACCCACTATTATTGTGTGTGGTGCGATGTGTGCTTTGAGTTTTAGTAAAGTTTCTTTTACGAATGAGGGTGCCCTTGCATTTGGAGCATAGATATTCAGAATTGAGAGTTCTTGATGGTGGATTTTTCCCTTGATCACTATGTAGTGTCCTTCTGTGTCTTTTTTGATGACTTTAGGTTGAAAATCAATTTTATCTGATATTAGGATGGCTACTCCACCTCGTTTCTTGGGGCCATTTGCTTGTAAAATTGTTTTCCAGCCTTTTACTCTGAGGTAGTGTTTGTCTTTGACACTGAGGTGCGTTTCCTGCATGCAGCAAAATGCTGGGTCCTGTTTACGTATCCAGTCTGCTAGTCTATGTCTTTTAATTGGGGCATTGAGACCATTGCTATTAAGAGAGATTAAGGCATAGTGATTATTGCCATCTGCCATTCTTGACGCTATCTTTATGTTTGAGTGGTTATCTACTTTTGGGTTTGATTCAAGAAGGTTATTATCTCATTTTTTCCAGGGTGTTGTTTCTCTCCCTGTATTGGAGGTTTCCACCTATTATCCGTTGCAGGGCTGGATTTGTGGAAAGATATTGTGAAAATTTGGTTTTATCATGGAATATCTTGGTCTCTCCATCTATGGTGATTGAGAGTTTTGCTGGGTATAGTAGTCTAGGCTGGCATTTGTGCTGTCTTAGTGTCTGCATGAGATCTGCCCAGGATCTTCTGGCTTTCATAGTCTCTGGTGAGAAGTCTGATGTGATACGGATAGGTCTTCCTTTGTATGTTACTTGGCCCTTTTCTCTTACTGCTTTTAGTATTCTTTCTTTGTTTAGAACATTCGGTGTTTTGATTATTATGTGATGGGAGGTATTTCTGTTCTGGTCCAGTCTGTTTGGAGTTCTGTAGGCTTCTTGTACGTTCATCGGCATCTCTCTCTTTAGTTTAGGGAAGTTTTCCTCCATAATTTTGTTGAAGATGTTTACTGGCCCTTTAAGTTGCAAATCTTCACTCTCATCTATACCTATAATCCTTAGGTTTGGTCTTCTCATTGTGTCCTGGATTTCCTGGATGTTTTGGGTTACACGTTTTTTGCATTTTGCATTTTCTTTGACTGTTGAGTCGATGCTTTCTATGGAATCTTCAGCGCCTGAGATTCTTTCTTCCATCTCTTGTATTCTATTGTTGATGTTTGCATCTATGACTCCTGATTTCTTCCCAAGGTTTTCTATCTCCAAAGTTGTCTCCCTTTGTGATTTCTTAGTTGTTTCTACTTCCTTTTTTAGTTCCTGGATGGATTTGCTGAGATCCTTCACTTGTTTGTTTGTATTTTCCTGTATTTCTTTAAGGTATTTTTGCATTACCTCTTTCAGGATTTCTTCCTGATGACCCACGTTCTCCTGCATTTCTCTGAGCGATTTTTGTGTTTCCTCCTCATGGGCTTCCATCTGTTGATCCATCGTCTCCTGCATTTCTTTAAGCAGTTCTCGTGTTTCCTTTGTAAGGGCATCTAACCGTTGATTCATTTCTTTAAGCAATTTTTGTGTTGCCTCCTTATGGGCATCCATCTGTTGACCCATATTCTTCTGCATTTCTTTATGCAAATTTTGTGATTCCTTTGTGAGTGCATCTACCCGTTAATTCATCTTGTTAAGCGATTTTTGTGTTGTCTCCTTGTGCGCCTCCATCTTTTGATCCATGTTCTCCTGCATTTCTCTAAGAGATTTTTGTGTTTCCTTTGTAAGGGCTTCTAACCGTTGATTCATGGTCTCCTGTAACTCTTTATGAGATTTATTTGTGTCCTTCTTGTGATCCTCTAATAGGATCATGAGAAGTGATTTTAAATCCAGATCTTGTCTTTCGGGTGTGGTGGGGCATCCAGGACTTGCTGCTGTTGGAGAGTTGGGTTCGGATGGTCCCACATTACTTTGATTTCTGTTAGTAACATTCCTACGTTTGCCTTTTGCCATCTGGATACCTCTGGTGTTAGTTGGTCCTGCTGCCACTGGCTGTTGGTTGGACCTCCTGTGAGCCTGCAAAGCTATTTCTGCCCCCCCTGGATTACCAGGATTCCCCTGGCACCGATTTCTGGGGCCTGCCTGCTCCTGGGTGACTTTGGAGCCCTAATGTGCCTTGCCCCAAGTGATCTTATATTGGGGAGGCCTTGCGCATCCAAAGGCTCAGCCTAGTGGATTCCTGGAGCAGAGGTCGCCAAAGGGAGGCTGGTAGGCTCCTGCCCTGTGCAGGGGTGTGTGATCTCTCCTGGGTGGGGAGGGGGTGTCCCTCTGTCAGGCAGAAGTCCCACAGCAGAGCTGGCGCGCTGGTTACTGCAGATCAGCCCAGCACTTGGAAGCTGCACACACACAAGCCGCCCGAGACCCAAGCGATATTAAGCCTGTCTGTCTCAGAACCTGGCTGTCCCAACTTCCCAGTCACTGGAGCAAAGATGGCGGAGGGCACTCTCCGTGGCGCCGCTCCCAAACTATGATTTATTAATTGAGCTATATTCATATCTCTTCTTGTATATTCCTGTGAAATCTCCACCTCTGGCTGTGTAACCATGGTCCCAGTGAGTGAAGCAGTATGTGGCGGAGCTCCGGATGACTCCACAGATGTACATGATAGAGCATACGGAACACTAAACAGAAACTGGAACTGTCCTCCTGCTGTGACCATGGTTTCTTACATAACTGTTCTTCCTGTGCTCTGCTGGCCTGGACAGCTTTAGGATAACTTTACAAAGCTGGAGTCATCAGAGAGGAGGGAGCCTCAATGAAGAAAACACTTCTTTAAGGTCAGTCTATAGGAAAGCCCATAGGGCATTTTCTTAATTAGGGATTGATGGGGGAGGGCGCACACCAATGCGGATGGGGCCACCCCTAGGCTCATGGTCTTGGGTTCTATAAGCAAGCAGGCTGAGCAAGCCACATGGAGCAATCCAGTAAACAGCACTCCTCCATGGCCTCTGCATCAGCTCCTGCCTCTGGGTTTCTGCCCTGCCTGAGATCCTGTCCTGACTTCTTCAATGATGAACAGGACTACAGAAGCGTAAGCTGAATAAACTCTCTCCTTCTCAAGTTTCTTTGGTCATGGTGTTCTATCACAGCAATACTAACCCTAACTGGAAGTCAAAATGGTGTGGATAAGCCTATAGATTTGTACTGTGTATGGGTGTGTGTGGGTTGGTGCATATGAGAGGGTGGGTGCATGTGTGGGTGCTCATGTGTGTGTGGAGGCTGGGGGATGACAATGAATGGCATTCCTTGGGAGATGCCCACCTATGTCTTACTTGTCTGGAGTTCACCACATAGGTTAGGCTGGGTAGCCTGGGAAGCTCCAGAGATCCACTGCCTATTTGAGACTTCCCACTTCTGGGATTGTATGCACATAGTATCACACTTAGCCTTAAAAGTTATTACTTTTTAAAAATATCTTATGGCTTTTTTACAACTTTATTTACATATTATTTTTGCAGTAGTAGGGATTGAACTCAGGTCCCCATGCATGCTAGTCAAACACACTACCACAGAGCCACACACTATACCCCCTAAACATTATTTTTACTTACGTGTATGTGTATGCATGTCTGTGTGTATTTATGTCACATGTGTAAGTGCTTTCAGATTCCAGAAGAGGGTGCCAGATACCTTGGAACAATAGCTACAGTTTGTTGTCACTGCCTGGCTCCAGTGCTGGGAATAGAATTGAGTCCCCTGGAAGGGCAACAAGGGCTTTTAATCACAGAACCATCTTCCCAGCCCCCACACTTGACTTTCTAATGTGGGTTCTGGAACTGAACTCAAGACCTCGTACTCCCCTGCTGCGCTATCACCCTAGCCCAAGAATATAGGTTTTAATTTAAAGGACTGTTTCAATAACTATGGCAATAAAAAAAACCAAAGCCAGATGGCCTGTGGATTAAGTAGTGCAAAGAACAAGCCAACTCACTGTGAAAGGCATGCAAGTTGTTTAAGGGTTTGCTTTTGAAATATTTTTAAGTCTCTCAAATCACAATTCAATGTGAAATTGGAGTCTTATATGAATGTATAACCCAAATCCAAGGCACCAAATGGAGAGAATAAAGAGGAATGTGTGGGGGGGTGCAGGGGGAGGCAGGGAGAGATGATCACAAGAAGGCTGTGTAGCAGCCAAGACTATTAACCAGTGGCATGCTGGGAATCTGATAACATTCAGTTCATACACTGGACATTCATAGGTAACTTCACCTGTGCCCATATTTCTTCCGCTTTTTTTATTTTTTTTGTGGGGGTTGGGTGGAAAACACACTGGGAATTTACTCAGGCTAGACTCACAGTGTCACGGACCACCCCAGTTGGGTATGGGGGTCCCTGGGATGAGGGTCTTCAAAGTCTAGGTGGTTAAGGATTTGGCTGTGACAGACAGAAACAAACACAGAGGTAGTTTGAATCTGCATGTATTTTGTAGCTCTCAAGCAGATGATTTTATACATTAAAAAAACCAAACAGAATAATTCTTAGAAATTGTATCTAGTGAAACAATTACTAATATTAACAAAAATAATTTGGCATAGTATAATATAAAAATCATCCCAGCACTATAACTCTGAAACTACATGTTCAGTGAATCACAAACAGAACAGGTAACATCATTATTAATATAAATCATCAAAATATAACAATTCTAAAAGAATGTATTCAATAGGGCTATTTTATTTATTACTATTGTGTTTGTATATGCGTGTGTGTGTGTGTGTGTGTGTGTGTGTGTGTGTGTGTGTTGGCAAGCCTGTGCCACAGCATCAATGTGGAAGTCAGAGGATAACTTTGTGGAATCAGGTCTCTCCTTTTACCTTTACACAGGTTCCAAGAATCAAACATGTAATTAAGACTTGCATGCAAATGCCTTGACTTCCAAACCAGTGGTTCTCAAACTGTGGGTTGCAAGTCCTTTGGGGGTTTGAATGACCTTTTCATGGGGTTTGCCTAAGGTCATCAGAAAGCACTGATATCTACATTACTATTCATAATAGTAGCAAAATTATAGTTATGAAATAGCAACAAAAACAATGTTGTTACCACAACATGAGCTACATTAAAGGGACACAGCACTAGGAAGGTTGAGAGCCACTGCTCTAAATCTTCTTACTAGCCCACATTTTAAGCACATAGTTACCTTTCTGTAACTGAAGCATAAGAAATCTTTATAGGCTGTGCAGTGCACATCTTTATCACATATATGATTCCCCAGTGCTTTCTCTCCTTGGTCGGAATCGCCTTTCACCTCCTGATGACACCTTTCGGCTTGCTTTAGGCTCACGTTTTACACTTTCACACCCTTCCCAAGTCTGCATTCTCTCTCTCTTACTCTTGCAAAGGAGAAGAGCAGTTATCAATGGCCAATATTAGCTGCAGTGAAGCAACACCCGCTCCAACCACCTTTGTGCTCAGAAGAGGACACTTCCCAAGGCCCTGGCTCTGTTGGCTCCCAGTTCTTTTGTCTTCTACTTAGTAACTGAGGTTAAGCAGAGCATTGATTTTCTATCAAACATGATTTCCTTATGATGCTGATTGAATGTGTAATCTTGTACTTTAAAATTACACCTTTTGGCTAGGGATATAGTTTGGTTAGTTGAATGCTTTCCCTGAGTTGGTTCTCCAGTACCTTGTAATTTGGATGTGTGGATATACCTCTAACCCTACCACTCCGATGTGACTGTAGGAGGATCAGTAGTTCACGATCATCATTGGCTACAGAACAAATTTGAGGCCATCTAGGAAATTCTCTCTCAAAAACAAAATAAAACAACAGAAGAAGAAGAAGAAGAAGAAGAAGAAGAAGAAGAAGAAGAAGAAGAAGAAGAAGAAGAAGAGGAAGAGGAAGAGGAAGAGGAAGAGGAAGAGGAGGAAGAGGAAGAGGAAGAAGAAGAAGAGGAAGAAGAAGAAATCCTGCCTTTCAGCGCAGAGCTGTAAGAAGCCTGTAGCTCACTTTGTTACTTTTCTAGACAAGCTGTTCTGCCAGGGAGGCCCAACTCGTCTCCTCCCATCAGCTAAGAAAACTGTCCTTGAATGTCGCTTGAATTACAGCTCAAGAAGCTTGAAGCAACACATTTTTATCTAGAGAATACAAGGCTAAGAGCTGTCAGAGTAGTTGATCATGTCTCATGTTTCTACCCACTGCTGGGGTTCTAAAACACGACGTCTTTAGGTTATATATGCTGCTATGAATCTCTCCTACTTGCTAAGAAAGAGCTGCTCAGATGTGTTGTAATGAGACAACATGGAGCCCATTTGGGGAAGAATGATTTTTAAAATTTTTTTTCTGATGTGTTACTACTTGGAAGGGCCCAATAGTAAGATCTGAATCTTCATTATAATTTCTGGGAAAGGTTCACTCAGATCTCCTTGAATTACTGTCTTAGTAGAGGTTGGGAGGGAAGTTTGACCCAAGTCTGCACTGAGGAGACTGACAGGAGCATGTCTATTTCACAGGAGGAACCAACCAAGAAGAGTATCCTCTGGTATTAAGTGAACTTCCTCTGTTTCTGTGGAGACAAATTTCTAGAAAGTGAAATGTTATGTTTGCCTTTTGAAGGTGAAATGCAAACAAATTTCATATTTTATAGACAAAAAGCAAGAATCATCACAAAGCACAAGAGTATCATTTTAGTAACCTTTCTTGTCAATGTGATATTTATTTACGTATGTATGTATGTATGTATGTATGTATGTATGTATGTATGTGTGGTGTTTGTGTGTGTGTGTGTGTGTACATGAATACCACAGCTTTTGTGGCATGTGTTTGGAGGTAGGAATACTTTAGAGTCAATTTTCTCCTTCTCCCATATACCTCAGGGAGTGAATTGAGTCAGCAGGCTTGGCAGCAAGTACCCTTCCTTACTGATCCAATGCAAGTGAAGACTTAGTTTGGCTCACAGCTTAGGGGAGTATAGGGCACAAGAAAGAAAGGGCACAGCAGCAACCACATTACGTCTGTAACCAGAGGGCAGAGAGATGAATTCCAGATCTCAACTGGGACTCCCACATTCAGGATGGGTCTTCTCTCCCTGTCAAACCTTTCTAGAAATACCTTCATTGATACACCAGACGTGTATTTCCGTAGTGATTCTAAATCTAGTCAAGTTGACCAAGAAGATTAACTGTGGCCAGTAGTAATGCCTAGCAGGTTCCACATTTTAAAGTTAAGGCATAAGTTGCTTTCTTTAATTGGAAAGGAAAATGCAGTTAGGAAAGAAAAGCTTTGCTGAAGTTGCTAAAATATGGGCTATGGGTTTGAATAAGAATGTCACACCATCCTCATAGGTTTATATATGGTCCTCAGTTAGTGGAACTGTTTGGGAAGGATTCAGAGGTGTGGCCTTGTTGGATGAGGTATGTCACTGAGGTTGAGCTTTGAGGTTTCAAAAGCCCATCCCAAGCCCAGGGTTTTACTTTCTACCTGCTGCCTGTGGATCAGGATATAAAGTTCTCAGCTACTGCTGTAACACCATGCCTTTCTGCTTCCTGCCATGATGATTATAGACTAACCTTTTGAAACTGTAAAACAGCCACCCTCAAATGATTTCTTCTTCTAAGAGATACCTTGCTCGTAGTTCTTCACAGCAATAGAACAGTAGCTAAGATATAGTTAAGAGCAAATCTTCTAGCCATCAAATTATAAAGAAAAAAATTTTGTGGTAGTTTTGCATGGCTATTTCAATGGCAAGAGATGTGTGTAATATAAGAATATAGTTATGATGGAGAAGACATTACATTTGCATATATATGGAAAAACACACCACATATGTAGGATTGTATCCACTTGGAATCTTGGAACATTTTCTGTGAATAAGAATACCTATTCTTCTATGTCAATTTTTTTTTTTTTGCTCTTTTTGAAGTAGAGTTTCTCTGTGTGACAACCCTGGCTGTCCTGGAACTTATTTTATAGATCAAACTGACCTTAAACTCACAGAGATCTGCCTGCCTCTGCCTCCTGAGTGCTGGAATTAAAGGCATGTGCCACCACTGCCCCACATTCTGTGTCTATTCTTATATAATTTTATTTGTTTTTATTATGTCTGTATTTATTTGTTTATTTTCTGTGTTTGGATGTTTTGTCTGCGTGTATTATTGTATGTTTGTACATTGTATGCATATCTGGTGTCTGAGAATATCACATCTCCTGGGGCTGGGGTTGTAGATGGCTCTAAGCCACTATGTGGGTGCTGGAATTTGAACTCAAGTCCTCTGGAAGAACATTATAGTTTTGATCACTGCAGTGCATGCAGTAAGTTTTGAAGTCAGTCACTCTGAGTCCTCCAAATTTGTTCTTAGTTTTCAAGATTGTATCGAGCCTTTGGGGTCCCTTGGAATTCCATGGATTTGATGATCAGCTTAGCTTGTTCATTGCTGTAGGAGAAGATCCCTGGAAGAGATCTGTTTTGGTTTTGCTTGACTTGATTGCTGTGGTTTTTCTTCATTTGAGACAGGATTTTGCCAAGGTAGCCATCAAATTCAAGACCATCTTGCCCCATATGCTGAGATTTGAGTGTGTACTACTTGACTGACCATTAGAATTTTGGTAGCTCATGAGCTGAATCTGAAAATAAGTTTGGTTGGTATTGCCATCAGAACAATATTGTCATCCAGTCTGTGAACACATACTTTTTTTTACATACTTTATTTTATTTTTGGTTTCTTGAGACAGTGTTTCTATGTATAGCCCTGGCTGGCCTGGAACTCACTCTGTAGACCAGGCTGGCCTCTTGAACTCAGAGATCCGCCTGTCTCTGCCTCCCAAGTGCTGGGATTAAAAGCATGCGCCACCACTGCCTGGCTCATACTTTCTTTTAATTTATATGAATTGTATATTTTATACTTCACTGGGGAGGCAGCTCAGTGGTGTCTACCATGTTGTGTAAGGTCCTGAGCTTAATTTCAAACATAGACAAATAAGACATAAATCTTTAATTTTTTAAGTGTTATTTTGAAGTTTTCAGTGTAGAAGTCTCTGCTTCATTGGTCAAGTTTATTTCTTAGATAATGGTTTAAATATGAAGTATTTCACCAAACTTTATGTATTGAAAGTTTGGCCTAAGGCTTATACTGCTGTTAGGGTGGTGACAGGGACTGTGGAACTAGGACCTGCCCTAGCCACTATTCTACAGCTGTGAAGAGACACCATGACCTAGGCAACTCATAAAGGAAAGCATTTAATGGAGGCTTGCTTACAACTTTAGAGGGTAGGTCCATGACCATCATGCTGGGGAGCATGACAGCTGACAGGTAGGCAGGCATGGTGGTACTGGAGTAGCTGAGAGTGCAAGTTTTGAGACACAACTTCGAGGCAGAGAGGGAAACCTGGAATGTTAGGGCTTTGGAGACCTCCCTCAAAGTTCTTCCCCAGCATCATACCTACTCCAGTGTGGTTGCACCTCCTAACCCTTTTCAGTTTCATTAACTGGGAATCATGTATTCAAATGTATGAGCCTATGGGGGCTATTCTCATCCAAATCACCACAGGACCTCCTTCGTCCTCTTCCTCCTCCTCCTCTTATTTTTTTTTGAGACAGGGTTTCTCTGTGTAGCCTTGGCTGTCCTGGAACTCACTCTGTAGACCAGGCTGGCCTAGAACTCGGAGATCTGCCTGCCTCTGCTTCCCAAGTGCTGGGATTAAAGGCCCAGCTAACAAGTCTTTACTGTCTAGCTCTAGCTGGCCTATGTACACCAGGCTAGCCTTGAACTTGTATAGATCTGACTGCTTGGGCTCTGAGTGTGCCCACTACCATGCTGTGACTGGCCTCACCACAGGCCCAAAGTGATGAAACCTAGTGATCTTTGCTCCTTGTGTAGTAAATTGGCTATCTCAGGAATTTTACTTTTGTCTCAGAAATGAAAGCTGACATAGATAGGTTGTTTCTTTGGATGTTATATAACTGTACAATTTTACTTCTCTCTCTCTCTCTCTGTCTGTCTCTCTCTGTCTCTCTGTCTCTCTCTCTCTCTCTCTCTCTCTGTCTCTCTGTCTCTCTCTCTCTCTCTCTCTTTCTCTCTCTCTCTGTGTGTGTGTGTGTGTGTATGTGTGTGTGTGTGTGTTATGTGTATGGATGTGTGTTACTGGAGATCTGAATTATTTCAAAAGCTATTTGAAGAGGTCTTGGTCAAGGCAAAGAGTTTGGTGTAAGCAAAGAAATGGGCGTGTAAAATACCTTTGCATTAAGGATCCAGTTTCTCTGAGGATGCTGTGCTTGTGCATAGTGAGAAAGTGTGACCCAGGCACAAACAGATTTGTTTTCTTAGAGGTCCAGTTATGTCTCCACTTCATTGAGTGAGAGGAATTCACCCACATCATTGAATTCAATTGCGTAGTGCTCCAATTTAAGAGATAGATTGCCAGATTTTCTTAAAGGTAAAGACTGATGAAATGACTCATCAGGTGAATGTGCCTGTCACTGAGCCTGATGACCTGAGTTTGATCCCTGGGATCTGCATGGTGGAAAGAAAGAATCATCTCTCTCAAGCTGTTCTCTGACCTCTCTACACTATGGCACACCTAGCTGATCACTATACAATAAAATAAGTGTAATACAAAATTTAAAAAAGTAATAAATAAGTCATTAGACAATTGCAAGTTTAGACAGTGGGGTAATACTATGTCCATATTAGAATAGACAAAATCTAAAACACTGACAACATAAAATGTTTATCAATAACTCTTAATGCTGGTTAAATGCAAAATGAGACAAATATTAGAAGACAGTTTGATAATTTCTTACAAAGATGGTTCTTTTATCATATAGTCCCATGATTGCTCTAAATATTGAGCTTAATGAGATGAAAACTTATATTCACGCAAAAATTTCCACACACACACCTACCTCTTAGGAAGAAGAGAGAGTTGAAAAGCTTCCAAATTATTTTATGAGGGATTGTATCAGTGGATCCATAACAATGTATTTGTCAAAACTGTAGAACACTCAGTAATTATAATGTATCAATATTGGTTGATCAGTTGTAATATATGTACAATGTTACTTCAAGTTATTAATAGAAGGGGACTTGGAGTGGGGAAAAGAAAAAATATGGGATCTCTCTATACTGTCTGTGCAATTTACTGTAAAACTGCTCTTAAAAAGGGCATATCCCTGTACTCCCAACATTGGGAGGTGGAGATAGGAGATGTACAATTTTCACATCAGCTTGAGCTACTTAATTAGCTTAAAAAAATTGTGGGTTAGGGATATAGGTCCTTGTAGAGTACTTGCCTAACCTTCTCAAGGTCTTAGGTTTGATTCCCATAACTGGAGAAAAACAAGAATATGAGTGAACACTTTTGGATTTGTAGATATTTCTGTTTTTTTTTTCTCTAGCTGATGGAGAAGAATATGCACTTTTACTTGCTATTCTCTCCTTACATACTCTTGTTAGGTAGAAAATAGACATGGAAAACAGCAGTCGAAGGGGCTCCCACAAACAGCTTGAGTCCTGTTTCTTGTTTAGGCAGCCTGCCAGTCTATTGTAAAACCCTGGCCTCTGCCTTCAGTGTGAAACCTCAATTTTAAAAAGAAGAAAATGTTCTAAAGAGAAGGTCATGGCATCAAATACAAGACCTTGAAGAAACCTAACAAATGAATAGACAATGTCTAGTTGAAAGCAATTCTGGCAAACATACAGGAGAATGGAGAAATTTCAGGCCTCATCAGCAGAGCATGACAAAGAGACAGTTATATAAACCGTGAGAGGGAGATAGCCCAGGCACTGAGCTGAGCCACCCCACTCTCTCCCCGATGGCCTGTTCCTGCTTTTGCTTATCTGCTCTTGTTTGGTTGCTACAACTTTGTATTGTGGATGAATGGTTCCTGAGAGGACCAGAATAGAGAAAAACCCCTTAACACTCTACCCAGGACTATGTATAATTTCAAGTGTCCAGCACTTGACAGAGAAACTATTCACAAAATTAAAACACACTTTTTATTTTGAGGTAGGGTCTCACAGAGTAGTCTAGGCTGGCCTCAAGCTCAAACTCTTCCTTTGTTCTTTAAGTGCTGGAATAGGCAGACTGCTTGCCAGCCAGAGATAGACTTTTTGCTCTCTCTTATATTCATGACGTTTCATTTATATACTTTTTTGAACTTTATTAGAATTAATCCTCATAATCAGCCCGTGGAATCATTCATCATTTTTCACACTTTTATAAACGAGAAAATATTCCTTTCGTTTGCTGAGACAAGTTCTCTCTCTCTCTCCCTCCTTCTTTCTCATGTAGTCCAAGCTGGGCTCCAACTCTCAATACAGTCAAGGCTGCCTTGAATCCTTTTTTCTCCAGTTTGCACCTCCAGAAAGCTGGATAGCAAATGTGCGCTCTTTTTGAAATTCTTTTTGAAAACAGTGTCTTTTCAGATTCACTCATTGCATGGTTTTGTTTGGAAAGCATGCCTCGTGGGAGGCATATGGTGCTGTGTGTCTTGATTTGGCACACTGTCCTCCTATTCTCTAGAACTCACCCCTCCCCATCCCCCCCCGCAGGCGTCGTGGCGCCGCTGCTCCAGAGAACGACGGTATTTGGACCACTGCAAACACCGTAGTCCCCTCCCCTCTTTTTTGGGCCCCTGTGGGCTTTCAGAAGGCGCCCTCCGCCGCGCTGGAGAAGGCGGGGTTTACGACTTAAGGTAGCAAGATGCGATGGGATTGGTGGAGGCTGGCGGCGACGGACTCCAGTTTACCGGAAGTGCTGCAGTTTTCCCCTAGCCCGAGCCTCGGCCTAGGAGGTCGGAGAGCTGCCCCGGAAGTCATCTCCCGGTCCCCCGCCCGCGGCAAACATGGCGGTGGACTCGTCCATGGAGCTGCTATTTTTAGATACTTTTAAACATCCGAGCGCTGAGGTAAGGCTTCGCGACCCGATTACGACACGGCCCCTCAGTTCCGGCACCCCTGCTGCGGAGTCGGGGGTCGTCCGGGCGGGGTCCTCCCTCAGTCGCGCTGGGGGTCCTCTGGTCCACACCCCTTCCCCCAGCCCGGTGCGAGCCCCGTGGCCCTGGGCGGCGGCCCTGTCTTTCTCGACTTTGATTTGGGGCCCGCGGCTTCGGTAGAGTCAGCCGCGCTGCTGGCAATGCTTCGTTTGTCCTGTCAGCGATGAGTCTTGAGGAGGGTCTTGGTTCTCAGGTTTGCTTCAGGTGGGATGCAGGCATGAGCTTGAGCATCTGGTTTTTGACAGTAGTGTCGGGTTCCGGATGCCTTCAGGATACAGACTAACCAGGATCCCAAGTCTTTCTCTTCTATCTCTCTCCTAACGGCGGTCTTATTGCTCAGTTTGTCATAGCACTTTATTAATTTGGGAAGGAATTCACCTACAAAGACATGACATATCTGCGAGAATCTCCTTTGCGTGGAGAATACTCGGCGAATCATGTAGTATTGAAGGAATAAAGACTGTCATTAGAAAGCAAGTCTGAGCCGGGCAGTGGTGGTGCTCGCCTTTAATCCCAGCACTTGGAAGGAAGAGGCAGGTGGATTTCTGAGTTCGAGGCCAGAGTGAGTTACAGGACAGCCAGGGCTACACAGAGAAACCCTTTCTCGAAAAACCAAAAAAAAAAAAAAAAAAAGCAAGTCTGATGTTTTCGGGGGGGGGGGTGTGGGGAGGTGGGGTGTTGAGTAGTTTTGTGTACAGAATTACTTTAGCGACCCTGAATGGCCTTGAGATCCTTAAGTTGAATGTACTGAATGTAGTAAATTAACGAAGATTCTCAAAAGCTAGCCAAAAATGAACTTTAACAAAGACCACAGAAAAATTCGGATGGGAGGAAGAGAGAGCAAATGAACAAGCCTCATATTTGTTTGTCTCACTGGAAACCATTCTTTGGGGATTGTTTTGTTTTTATGAAGACTGTTCTTTTAATATGATGCACCATGAAAGTAGGGTAGAGTGTCTCATATTCCTTTTCGGTTGTATGTCCTGGGTTTAGGACAGTGCCTAGGAAAATATAAACATCTGAATGAAAAGAGGTTTTAAAGTGTTCTCCTATGAAATAATGAAATGAGTAGGGCTATGTTTTCTTTAATAAATGACCTGTGAAAGTCAAGAGTTGGTGCTTTGGGTCATTGTATTTTCTGACTGGTCACACAGCAGTGTTTAGTGACTGCTGGACTATGTAATTCCAACTAGACTTGAGAAAACACAAAATGGCAGCTGTAGTTTTTACCAGAACAAACTTCTTTATAGAAGTAGAGAACAATAAAATTTAAAGAAAGATCCAGGTATGGCATTAACGTTTCTTATCCCGGTACTTGGGAAGCCCAGGTAGGCAGATCTTTGTGAGTTTGAGGCCAGTGAGCTCTCCTAGCAAGTAAGACGCTGTCTTTAAAAAAAAAAAATTTTTTTTTTGAAGAAACATACATACCCTAGTACTAGTCTTAACAGGAAATTTGTCATTCTTTCAGACTTTTCTATTCTTCGCTCTTAGACAAACATTAAGGATCCTAGGAGAACAGAGCAGGTTAAAAAATACTCTCCGGGAGTGGTCGAAAGTTTAGAAAAAAATCCCATTTGAATTTATCTTGGGAGAGTAGGGGTTTGTGAGAAGTACAGAAATGTTTGGGTTAGAGTTAGATTGTTGTGTAAGGAGGCACACTGGGAATCCTTGGAAGTTTACCATCTTATCTCCAAAATGCCTTATCACTGGAGTGTAGTGTGTGAATGGCGATCAATAATTGAATTACAAAGCACACCTTAATCCCAGCACTTGAGAGGCAGAGGCAGGTGGATCTCTGTGAGTTCTAGGCCAGCCTAATCTATAGAGTGAGTTCCGGGACAGCCAGGACTATAAAGAGAAACCCTGTCTAGCAAAACAAAGAAACAAAAAAGCCAAAAAATCCCCAACTCAGTTTAAGTTCACCTCGGCTACATAAAACTGTTTCAAAAGCCTACAAAACAAAAGACACTGAAACCAAACAAAATTATTATTAGTATTATCATTATCATCATCATCATCATTATTATTTTTTGGACTGAGGCTAACTTTCAATGTGGACTAGGGCTGGTTTAGAACTCAGAAATCCACCTGCCTCAGCCTCCCTGGAACCAGGATTAAAGGTGGGTGCCACCACTCCCAGCCAAACAAAATTCTTCATCAGTGTCTGATATAGGAAACTGTAGTTGATACTATTGAGCTCTCTTTGTGAACATAAAGGTACAGAGTTTTGGTGAGAGGTTACTCCTTTGTGAATATCAAGGAAGATTTGGTCTTGGTAAAATGGGAACTGTTTTTTTCCTTGTGGGAAAGGAGGGCTGTTGTAGTCAGTCTTCTGTTAGGTCATGCCCCAAGTGCTGTAGGAGTTGGCACCCAACAGGCTGTGTCATGGAGCTCTGTAAAATTTCAAGACTCATTTTTGGAAGTTCTTAGTTCTTGAGCAGGGAATTTATATGATTAGTGAACTAGATGGATTAATTGGTCAGTCATAGAATAAATAGTTCAGTGAAAATGGGTAGCAAAGTCAGAAAGGGATAAGTGAGATCCAGTGAAAGCTAATTAGCAGATGGAATTAATGCTTGGAGCATTTACAGAGCTAGGGACAGTGCTTTGGTTATTTGAAGGAATTTTCTCTGATCTATTAGGTTTGAAAGTTGTTTTCATTTTATAGATAAGAAAGCTATGGTAAAAGGTCAGGTGGTTTCTTTGAACTGACATGGCTACCTTAATGTAAAATGTCATTCTGAGGCATGCCTGTATTCCGGACATCTAGAAAATTACAAGCTCACGGCCCCCTGGGCCACATAGGAGGCAGACAGAAACAAGGTGTGTGAGGTGGCTGCATGAACAAGGCACCTGATGCCAATCCTGAGAACTTCAGTTTGGTTTCTGGGACCCACCTGGTCAAAGGAGAGACCTGCCTCTAGAGGGTTTCCTCTGACTTCCATTCAGGCACTGTGACACAGCCCCCACCTCGACCTCCACCCAATAAATAAATAAAAACCAGGAAGAAAATATAACACCATACATTTTTCCTGGCTCTAAAGTGATGCCATCCATTTTGCAGTGGAACCGAGGAGGAAGAAGTGCATGCAAGGCACATCATGGAAGAGAGGCAAGATAGTTGAGTTGCTTTAAAGAAATTAGTAGTCTGTAGGGGAAGGAGAGATTAATTATGGCTATAAAAAAAGGTTGTCACCAGTTTGGACTACATTACACACAATTTCAAACAGACAAGTAAATACAAATAAAAGCAAGATAAAACGCTAGTATGCATATAATGTTATGCCCGAAGTATGTCCTTCCCTATTAATGTCCTAGTACTGGTTTGTGGTTTTTTTTTTATCTAACAGTTTAAACAAAGGTTAAATCTAACATTTAACCTTTGATTAAACTATCGAAGAGGATTCCTAAAAGGTGTGCAAGAAGTTCTAGATGAATTATTGATGGTAGTTTGAATGGACTGGAAAGAAGGCTTAGCAGTTTAGAGCATTTGCTGTTTTTGCAGAGATTCCAGGATTACAAAGCTGTATAACTCCAGTTTCAGGGGATGAAATGTCCCCCTTCTGACCTTCAGGCACCAGCATGTGTGCAGTGCTATGAATGTGATGCACATACATATATGTAGGCAATGTACATAAACATTAAATATTTAAAGGGAAAAAAACCCTAAATTGTGATTTATAATGGGGCTGGAGAAATGGTTCATTGGTTAAGTACACCTATTGCTCTTACGGAGGACATGGTTCAGTTCCTAGTTCCCATGTCAGGAGGTGCACAACTGTAACTCCAGCTCCATGGGATCCTACCGCTTGTCCATGTGTGTGCAAACACACATGATTAAAACTAAAGTAAACCTTAGGGGAAAAGTGTGTACTGTTCTTCCACAGGACCCAGGTTCAGTTCTGGGTGCCTAGAGTCACCTGCACTTACTGCCCTCAACACACACAAATATATGTAGTTACAAATAATCAATCAGTCAATCCTTAGGGCTACGGACATAGCTGAGTGATTAAGAATACTTGTTGCTCTTGCAGAGGGACCTAAATTTGGTTCTTAGCACCCACAGCAGGTAGCCTCCAATTGCCTGTGACTCTACCTCCAAGGAATGTAGTGCCTTCCTTTGGCCTCCCTTGGCACTGCACATTTAAATGTCATTCTAGAAAACTTAGAAAGTGGAGTGGGCAAATGACTCAATGGATAAAAGCACTTGGCAGGCAAGCTTTTCAACCTGAGTTCAATTCTGGAACCATGGAAAGGGGGAAGGAGAGATTAATTATGGCTATAAAAAAGGTTGTCACCAGTTTGGACTACATTACACACAATTTCAAACAGACAAGTAAATACAAATAAAAGCAAGATAAAACGCTAGTATGCATATAATGTTATGCCCGAAGTATGTCCTTCCCTATTAATGTCCTAGTACTGGTTTGTGGTTTCTTTTTTATCTAACAGTGTGTTACAATAAACCTGCATGAAGATGAGCGTCATTTAAAGAAAAATTCCTTGTGTTTTGACTAGATAACACATACGTGAGGTACAAATTTAAATGGTACAGAGGGTGTACAGTAAAAAGTCAATCTCTTATCCCTGTCAGATGGACATCCTATGACTTTAAATGGTAATAGTATTTATTATCTGTGTACTAAACTCTCGGGATTTATGCTTCTGACTTTTTATAGAAACCCAAAAGTGATAGGTTATGCATTTTTTATTTCTTTAGTATTGTCTGAGCGTATTTGCTAAGTTCAAATACAATGTGAGGGAGAATGGGTGATCTAGAGGGCTGTAAGAGTTGTTCTCCACCCTCCTAACACTGTGGCCTTTAATACAGTTCCTCAAGTTGTGGGGACCCCTGACCGCACAGTTATCTCATTGCTACTTCATAGCTGTAATCTTGCTACTGTTATGAATCATGATGAAAATATCTGTGTTTTCCTGTTGTCTTAGGTGACTCTTTGGAAAGGGCCCTTTTGACCCCCCAAAGAGGTCTCCACCCACTGGTGGAGAACCACTGCTCTAGAGTTTAGTTAGGGAGCAATACTTGTCATTTATGCACAGGGGCAGCTTAACTGGCAGCAGTAGGTTAGTGAGTTGAGGAAGAAAGTAAATGAGAAGGCAGTTACAGCTAGAACGAGAAACAAAAGCAGACAGCTTCAAGTATTCTGACAGTGACTTCTTATGGATAAATGTGGAAAAATGTGATCTTGAAATCTAACCAGTCACATTACTTTATGATCATAAACCTTCCCAAGAGTTCTCAGTCTCAACCTGTCTTAGGTTTTTTTATTTTTATTTTTTTGAGACAGAGTCTTGTGTAGGCGAGGCTAGCAGATAAGTTTTAAACTCTCACTCTTTCTTTATGTGGGTTTCTTTATCTGGTTTATGTGGGATTGAACCTAGGACCCTTGTGCATGTTAGAAAAATACTTCTTTCAATTGTTCTACCTTCCTGGTCAAGAGTTTCATCTTTAACAAATTCAAATCAAGTTCTCTTTAGGCACGTATTGAAAGTTTTATCATTAAATGAATATGCCAGGTACTGAATTTACAGTTAAGTCTTGTAACATACGCTTTTTGGGATGGGAAAAGAGAGAGAATGACAGATGAGTTTGATAAGGGACTTTGGGCACATAAAGGAGAGTACTTACCTGGACTTAGCTTTTGAGAGAGGGTTGTTGTCTAAGTACAGCTCAGGCAGAGGGGTATGAGGGCGTGTTATAAGAGAGAACAGCACTACAGAGGCCACGAAGCTGAAAAACAGCGAGGTGTGTCAGGGAAAAATCACATGTACAGCATTTTGGTTTGGAGTAATAAAGAGGCCAGGTTTATAAGACCTAGGAATCTGGCTTGACTGAAGGAAGAAGCAATTTATACTCTAGAAAGACTACATTACTTTTTCTTCCTTCCTTCCTTCCTAGATTTATTTATTATATGTAAGTACACTGTAGCTGTCTTCAGACACACCAGAAGAGGGTATCCGATCTCATTACAGATGGCTGCGAACCACCATGTAGATGCTGGGATTTGAACTCAGGACCACCAGAAGAGCAGTCAGTGCTCTTAACCACTGAGCCATCTCACCAGCCCCATTACTTTTTCCATAGGAGATGGGGTGGAGCGGAATGAGACATTCAGAATTTGTCAGGGTCCTACTGCTGTAGTGAGGTTAGAGTGGACTGTACGGAGCTGAAGGGACAGCAGACATGCAGGCGTTCCACGGCCTGAGAACTGTTCAGCATTCGGTAAATAGAAGGTCAGGTGAGAAGACAAGGAGTGTATGACTGTGTGTTAGGCATTCTTGTGGTCAGTGATAGATAGCACCTTGGATGAAGGACAGAGTTCAGTGTTTTTACTTGCCAAGTATCTAAAGACATTTAAATGGAGATGTCCCTGGGGTTTTAGAAGGACCTAGGCAGAGTTACAGATTAGGAATTGTCCTCTGGCTATGGGTGAAGGTCTCAGTTTTTATATCGCCTTGGTTGTGCTCAGTTCATACCCAGCCTTGCTTTATCTCCCCCACCCCCATTTGCCCTCTAGTCCTGTGAACTATGCACCTAGTTTTTTGAAACCTGAGGTTGTCTATTTCCTCTGATGCATTCCCTTCCCCTTTACCTAGAAAGCTCTTTTTCCTCATTCACGGGTCCCCAAACCCCTCTTCCTCAGATGAGATCTCACTACAGAGCCCTGGTTGGCCTTGAACCCATTATATAGACTAAGCTAGCCTTGAATTTACAGAAATATGTAATACATGATTAATAGAAGTGGTAACAGCTAATACTGAAGATTTCCTGTTTATAAGTAGTACATTTTAGGACTGGAGGTGTGGCTTATTTGGAAGAATGCTTGCCTAGCATATGTTAAACCCTGGGTTCTATCTCTTTTACCACATAAAACGACCTGGTGGCACATGCCTATATTTCAGCACTTAGGAGGTGGAGGCAGGAAGGTCAAAAGTTCAAAATTACCCTGACTTAAAGTTGTTTTCTTTTTTTTACATCTGTACAATAGCTCAAGTGTTCAAAATAACTAAATGGGGGCTGGAGAGATGGCTCAGCGGTTAAGAGCACTGACTGCTCTTCCAGAGGTCCTGAGTTCGATTCCCAGCACCCACATGGTGACTCACAACCATCTGTAATGGGATCTGATGCCCTCTTCTGGTGTGACTGAAGACAGCTACAGTGTTCTCATAAACATAAAATAATAAACAAATCTTTAAAAAAAAAAACCAAAAAACCAAAACTAAACAACAACAACAAAAAAGGGTTTTTCTGTTTGTTTGTTTTTGTGGCTTTACATGGGATAGGATTTTCTCTTTAAATAATCTTGAAAAGAATTGAAAATTGCCTAGGAATAATCCGGCAGTTTTAGTGTTGGGGCCTAGGTTCTGTCTATATTGTTCCTCTGCCATCCTTAGAGCATTGCCTATATTGTTCATGGTAGCTCATTATGACATTTATGGTTTAGAAAGGCAGCAGAATATTGGAAGAAAGGGTGGAAGGCATGTCACCATCTGAACCTTCCATCTAAAGGTGTGCCCAGACTTGCCTGCTTCATTCTGTTTCATATATCAATGGATGTCTGCTTTATGTATCTGTATATTTGAAGCATCCATTAACATTTCTTAAGTATCTGGAGCCATGAATAGAAGTTTGGTCTAACTTGAGTGAAGAGGTAAATGTTTTGCAGAAAGTTTTATGTAATATGTAATACCAATCGAGAGACTTAAGTACATTATTATCAGGATAAATCATCAGCTATTTAAAAATACTTACGATTTATGTGTATCCCTGTATGCCACATATATGTGGATGCCTTTGGAGATTAGAAGAGAATCTGTTGGGTTTCCTGGAATTGAGAGTTAATAGATGCTAGGAGCTGAACTCTGATCCTTTAGAAAAACCCCATGCATTTTTGACTGCTGACTTCTCTCCAGTCCCATCATCCACTGTTTTTTAAAAAGTGATTTATACAGCATCGTAGGTAACATAAAAGTTAATGACATGTTTAGTGATTTGGACTGTTTTAGTGATGAGGGTTCAACCCAGGGTCTTGAACATGTGCTTTGTTTTTGTTGTTTTCTTTTAGTTCTTTGTTTTGTTTTCTGAGACAGGGTTTCTCTGTGTGGTCCTGGCTGTTCTGAAACTCACTCTGTAGACCAGGCTGGCCTCGAACTCACAGAGATTCACTTGCTTCTGTCTCCCAAGTGCCAGGATTAAAGGCTTGCACCGCGCGCTCTCACATGCGCACCCCCCCCCCTTGTGAGGCATGTGCTTTTACAACACTGTTACGGTTCATCCCTGGATTTTAAGATTGTTGACTTCATTTTAAGCTTTAAAAAAAAAGTGTGTTTTAATTGAAAAAGAAATGTTTGACTTACAGTGTTTCATTCTTTTTATAGCAAAGTTCTCATATAGATGTGGTTCGTTTTCCATGTGTGGTTTATATCAATGAAGTCCGAGTTATACCCCCGGGAGTACGAGCCCACAGTGGCTTACCTGACAACAGAGCATATGGGTAAGTCGACTCTTTGTGTTTTCTTTTTTAAACTTAAATATGCTTCCCCGCACCCCAAGTGTGTGGTGTGCTGAGACAGTGGAAACTCCTAAATGATTTGAATATAATATGTAGTCCAGGTGGCTGGTCTTGAACTCACAGAGAGATCTGCTTCTTTCTTTCTCTTTCTTTCTCTCTCTCTCTCTCTCTCTCTCTCTCTCTCTCTCTCTCCAGAGTGCTGTTATTTTAAATGTGTGTGTCTCCATGCCCTGCCATATGTATTTTTAATATGTTTGGTAGTGCTAAGAACCAGACCCAGGGTTTATTGTATGCTAGATAAGCATTCTATCACCCACCATTCCTGGCACAGGTGAAGTGATTTTGATGTGACTTTTCTTTTAAAATAAAAAGAATTAATTTTATATCTAATATATATGTGTGTGTATGTGTGTGTGTGTTGTCTGCATGTATGTATGTGTACCATGTGTATGCCTGTAGAAGTCAAGAGTTGTTAAATCCCCTGAAACTGGATTTAATGGATGATCGTAAGCCACTGAGTAGGTGCTGAGTTCTCTGCAAGAGTAACAAATACTCTTAACTCCTGATCCATCTTTCCAGCCCCTTGTTTGAATATTTAAAAATGTGTATTTCTGTTCCTTTTGGGGGTAGGGGAAGACTCAGGACCAGTGACGTATGCTACAGTGTTGTTTCCTTACCTTTCCTTTCTTAAAAACTTAGTTTGAGACAGTTTCACTAAGTTGTCCAGGCCAGTCTTTAATGTAGGACTCTGTCTCAGTCTCCCAAGTAGCTGAGACCTTAGGCATGTACTATCATGTCTAGCTTACACTGTACACGTGACTATGTATTTGTGCATGTACACACGCAGGTGCATCTGTATGCAGAAGTCAAAGGCCAGCATCAGGTCTTCCTCGTGCTCTTTCCATCTTATCTTTTAAGATACTGTCTCTTGCTGAACTGTTTGGCTAGAGTGGATGGCAAGCAAGCCCCTGGGGTTTTCTAACCTCTGACCCCCTGCTCCCAGTGTGGTTATAGACATACCTGGCTTTTATGAGGGTGCTAGGAGTGGGAACTCGGGTTCTTTTGTTTTTGCAGGAGGTATTTTACCTGTTGATCCACTCCCTAGAGCCCCTATACATATAACTTCATAAGTTTGTAGTTTCAAATAAGCCATTGATTGTAATTAGCAAGTGACTATGTGTTATTTTCTTGGGTTAGGTAGGAAATAAATTGTAAGACTGTTGTTCCTGACATTAAGATAACTTTAATAATTGACATAAAAGGGGGGTTTGATTTTTGTGATGTGAATAATCATTATTTTCTAATTTTAGTACTCTAGGTTGGAGATAGAAGCTGAAGTTTGACTGTGAAAATGTGAATATATTTGATAAATGAATTTTTTAAAAGACTTTTTAGCTTATAGCATAGGCACTGGTCTTGTATATTAATACATTTCATTTTATTGATACTATTTGTAACTCCATTTCTATTATATAAAATAGTTCAACCTGCTACTTCCTGGTAAATATTATGGGACAGATTCAGGGTCGAAGTTCATTTCTTCCTAATTGTGAAAAAATGTTGGTTATTTATAGAAGTAGATATAAAAGCCTTCAGAGATATCATTCAGAAATTACAATATAAAATATAAAACAATTAGATTAATTATTGTTTTCAGTAGATCTCACACATTTTTTCTACGTTTAAGGAATTTAGGAGAGGTGAAATTAGCTTAGCTGGTAGAGTGCTTGCTTAGCGTGCACAAAACCCAGCATTTGGTCCCAAACATGGCCTAACGTAAGTGTGTCACACCTATAACCCAGCACTGTGGAGGAAAAACTGGAGGATTTGAAATTTAAGACCAGTCAGGATAGTGTAAGATGCTGTCTGGAAAGACAACTACCACAAAAACTAAACTAAAATTTAAACTGTGCAGGGAGACATGCATGTATTTCTGGCACTTGAGAGAATCAGGCCTTCAAAATATTCTTTGGCTACATAGCAAGTTGAAGGCCTGATGGGGCTACAGGATGTATGGGATCCCGTAACACCCTTCATTTTTGTAGTCAAAATATAGGTTGGAGTTCTTATCTCTGGTGGGAATGGGGTGGAGAGTTTGCTTGGAGCTCACTTACACAGCTGCTTGTGAGAAATTGCCATTCCTTAGTAGCAGGTGTTCTCTGTGGAGGTCCATCCTGCTCAAGCCATAACTGAGCTTCCTCCAGGGTGAGCTGTGCACAGGTGAGCATTCCCAGGAAGAAGCCCCAGGCCATGTGTCCTGTAACTTATTATTGGTAGTGACACAGTGAGAGTTTTACTCTATTCTCTTAGTTACAGATTCTAGAACAGTGTAGGAGGGGACTGTACAGGTTCAGAGTAACAGGAAGCATGGGTCACTGGAGACATCTTGAAGCTTGACCACCACAGCAGGAAAGTCTATCTCTGCCCCTTGCAGAGAGTAACTCCCTGGTTTTAGCTGGGGGTGAATGTGGCTCCTTATGTTGTAATGAGATAGAAAAGTACCAAAAACGTCTACACATGCTTAACATGTAGAGCAATCAAATTAAGGAGTAATGGAGTAACACAAACATAGGAAGAAACCTGCAGAGAATCTTTTTACACATTTTTATTACATATTTAGGTTTATGTGTATGTATGTGTGGCCCTTCATGTGTCATGGAGTCATGGGCGGCGGTCAGAGAACACCTTGTGGGAATCAGTTCTCTTCTTCCACCATGTGGGTCCCCCGGAATTGAGGTCAGATCATCTACATTGGAAACTGTCTTGCCTCATGTGCTATCTTGATGCCATGAAGCTTGAAATCTATTTGTTTTTGTTTTTGTTTTGTTGTTTTGAGATAGTTTCTCTGTGTAGCCCTGTGTCTCCTGGAGCTTGCTCTGTGGACCAGGCTGTCCTCAAATTCAGAGATCTGCTTGTTTCTGCCTCCCAAGTCTGGTGTGTACCACCACCACCTGGCGGGAAGCCTGGAATCTTAAACTCAAAAGTACTTTATAATTTTTTTTCCTCATAAGAAGACTTAGAAATACTTAGGTAAAACCATAATTCCTATATTTCTGTCCTGAAAGGATCCAACTTTTTTTTTTTGGGGGGGTTTGGTTTTCAAAACAGGGTGTTTATGTCTAACTCTGTATTTAGACTAGACTGGCTGGCTGTGCCTCCTGGGTGCTGGGATTAATACAACCCAGCCTGATGTATTTTTAAAAAGATTTATTTTGATTGACTACTTGATTTTTCAGACAGGGTTTCTCTGTGTAGCAGTCCTTATTTGAACTATCTCTGTAGAACAGAGATTTGCCTGCTTCTGTCTCCACCGTGTTGGGATTAAAGGCATGCATTACCTCTGCTCCTAATTTTTATTTTTAGTTCCTCCCTCTGCACCCCACCACCGTGTGTTTGTGTGTTCGTGTATACCCGCATGCCTGTATGCACACTTGCATATGGGTAAAGGTACTCATGGAAGCCAGAAGAGGGAGTTGGATCTCCTGGAGCTGGACTTACCTGCAGTTGTGAGATGCGCAGGGTGGTTTCTGGGTCCTCTGCAGGAGCGGTACTTGCTTCTAACTACTGAGCCATGTCTCCAGCTCCTCTTTTGTTCTTTATGTTCTGGCTTGGTGTTCACTGTACAGCCCAGGCTGGTCTTGAGCTTGTAGCAGACTTCCCAGCTCACCTTCTCACCTTTCTAAGCGCAGGCACACACCGCCTTCTCTGGCTTTGGAGTTAGTAGTTTTTTTGTTTGTTTGTTTGTTTGTTTTTTGAGGTGTTTGTGGAGAGGATGTGTGGATGTGGGTATGGACATGTTTATGCCACAGTGTGTGTGGAAATTGTAGGGAAGCATTCAGGAGCTGGTTCTTCTACTGTATGGGTCCTGGGGATTGAATTGAGGTTATTGGGCTTGGTGGGAACCTTTATCATGTGAGCCATTTCTTGATCCGTGTTAGTTTTATTCGTGTCCCTTCTTACTTCTGATTAAAAGTTCATTTTAAATAATACTTAAATGACTTGAGAATTAGATAGGATTCTGTTAAAATAAGCAAGTCATTTGCTGTTTTTAAATTTAAATCCTTGGGATAGCACTTACTCTGGTTTTTGTTTTACTGTAATTGTTAAAAAGACTGACATTTTGTTTTTGTTTGTTTTACAGGGAAACATCTCCTCACACATTTCAACTAGACTTATTCTTCAATAATGTAAGCAAACCAAGTGCTCCAGTTTTTGATAGGTTAGGAAGGTATGTACATACGAAGTAACTTTATCAGAAACTTTACTGCGTCAGAAAGCAAACAAACTCCTGTTAGGTAGTACGAAGTATCTGGTGGTAGACACGATTTTCTTGTGGAGATTCTGAAAAATGCTAAACTCATGAGAATCTTAATAAAAAAAATAAAAGTTTAAGTTTGTGAAAAATAGTCACCTTTTGTTTGCTTTTTACATGTATGTGCATGCATCATAAACAAGATACTATAATATGATTTATTACTAACCTGATCTGGAAAAGTCAGCTTTTTGATTCTTAAAAATTGTATTAGGCAAAAATAACTATTAAATGAGTTTAATAAGAACTCATTATAATGTGAGAAAAATTCAGCTTAAAGATGCAAAAAAATACATTCCTGCCAGGAATTAGCAGACATCACTCACTCTTTCCTGATGTAATAGGAAATTACATTGAAAATTTAACATTTTTAAAACCCAGGACTGCAGACAGCTAAGCATATGCTCTACCCTAAGCAGTACCCCCCGACTGTAGAGTGAGCACTTTCCTTACATTTTGGTCCCGGTGTACTTTTTGGGGGGAGTGCTAGGGATTGAACTGAGGGCTTTTGGATGCCAGGCAAGTACACTATCATGAAATGACATCTTCAGCCCCACAGTGTGCATTTTGTTACACATAGTGTACAGTTGGTAGAGTGTAGTGCTTTTTTTTTTTTTTTTTTGACTGTTCATGAGATTTATCTGGAGGTGCTTTTAAAATCTTAACTAATGTGTGTGCTTATCCCAAACCAATTACATCAGAGTCTTTTGTGGCTTGAAAAAATTTATATTGAAATATTGAAAATAGAAAAACCTGAAAAAAGTACTTCTTTTTGTTTTTTAGATCACTTTATTCCAACTCGAGTACCTTGAAATAAAACTAAACACTGATGAAAACTATTTTCATTATTTTAAGTTATTAAAAAACTGTACAAGTTCTGCTAACAGATGAACACTTAAATAAAGTACCTCACATGGTAGATTTCATATAATAAAAATACCTAAAATTATATTGAACTGATGAAAACAGACTTTGGCAGGAAAAAGGCTGTAAGATTATTACTAATAACATTGTAGCAGTTTATAGAATGTAGGAAATTGTTTAATATAGTTCTAGTTTATGTAGGAACAACAGAAGCCCCTTCCATTCTTAGGGGAAGAGATAGGAATTATTAACTGTTTTAGTAACTGTACATTTTGTGTACTTTTAAACAGTTCTTTAATAAACATAGAACACTGTAGTATATCTGCTGTAGACCCAGGTTGTGTCTAGAAGCACCCAAGGTCCACCACTAGGCCCCTGCAACTACCCTCAGCACTCTCAGTACCCCGGCCTGCCTGGGGCTGAGACTCCAGCACAGGGCCACATGTACTTTCCACAGTGCCATCTTGGGAAGTGAGGCTTTATTTATTATTTTTGCGTGTACATTTCATGGTAAGGATGTAATAGGTCAGAGCACAACTTTGTGGAGTTGGTTTTCTCCCCTTTTGCTTTTACATAGGTTTCAGAGATTGAATTCAGGTCATCAGATGTAGGTAGTAAGTGCTTTGTGTAGTCAGCTTTCTCACCAGCCAGAACTTCATAATTTATAATATTTATTATTGAGCCTTTGTGTTTATTCTTACCCCTTTTCACAGTCTGGAATATGATGAGAATACGTCTATCATCTTTAGACCAAACTCGAAGGTAATTATTGATGTTACCTTTTCACCTTGTTTCTGCTGTTCTTGCTTCTGTTCAGCTGTTGATCTAAGTTAAGTTTGTGTCACAGAGCTGGACCTAGAGTTCCAATTATACACTGTTTTAAAATCCCACTATTCTCTGTCCAAAGAGCTTGAACCATTTTATGGTAAGTATGAAATAAAGTATGGTTTTAAAACAATAAAGTGCTGGGGCTGTAGAGATGTCTCAGTGGTTAAGAGCATTGCTCTCACAGAGGATCTGGGTTTGGTTCTCAGCACCCACATGGTGGCTCACAACCATCTGTAACTCTGGTTTCAAAGATCTGATGCCCTCCTCTGACCTCCGCTGACATGAGGTACACCTGTAGTGCACATACATAAACACATTTAGGGCTTCTCTTTTATTTGGGTAGATAAGTTGATAGCATTCAGGCCAGTAACTTATTACTGGATATTTCTATGACCTGTAAAGTTTTTTTGTTGTTGTTGTTGTTGTTTAAAGAGATTTATTTTTAAAAATTACTCATAAGTATCTGTATGTAGGTATGTGTATATGTGTCCTCAGATCTTCCTGGAGCTAAGCTCATAGGCAGTTATGAGCTGCCACGTATGGATACTGGGAATTGAACTCAGGTCCTCTACAAGAATAGTACTTGCTCTTCTGAACCATCTCCCTAGACCCTTTATTAAAGCTTTATTTTTTTTAAATTTATTTTATTATTATTTTTTACTTATGTGAGTACACTGTAGCTGCCTTCAGACACACCAGAAGAGGGCATCAGATCTCATTACAGATGGTTATAAGCCACTATGTAGTTGCTGGGAATTGAACTCAGGACCTCTGGAAAAGCAGTATTTCTAACTGCTGAGTTATCTCTCTAGCTCTTTATTAAAGTTTTTTAAAGATAAACTTTTCATATTGATGTGAAGATATTCTTTCACATCAAAAATTGCTTTATTTCTTTATGTACCAAATGCCATTTTAGTTAGAGTCATGTAATGGAAGATCTGAAATACAGAAGTAATGTGGACCACTTAGCTTGAGAATTAACTCTGGGTTATATTTATTTAATACTTTGCATGTCAATTTATCTTCTTTATTTGTTTAAGAATTTATTTTTATTTTGGGGGGTTGGAAAGATGGGTCAGTGGATAAGAGTGTGTACTGCTCTTGTAGAGGACCTGAGTTCGATTCCTAGCACCCAGGTCAGGGCGCTCACAGCCCACCTTAACTCCAGTTGCAGAGGGATCCGTCTATTGCCTCTGATCCTCGAGAGCACTGTACTCATGTGTGCGTGCACAAGCACACTAATTAAAATAAAATCTCTTTAAAATTAAAATTTGTTATTATTTTGTGTATGCGTGTCTGTGTGTGTCTTTGTTGTGTGTGTTTATCTGTGTGTATCTATGCCACCCATGAATGTGTGGATTACCTGTGCAAGTCTGAAGAGAGTACTGGATTCCCTGGAGCTGAAGTTACCGGTGGCTATCCATCAGTCTGTGGGTACTGGGATCCAATCTTGGATCTTATTGAAGAACAGCAAATGCTGCTAACCCTGAGCCATTTCTTCAGCCCAATTTTTATTTTTTAAGACAGGGTCTCATGTAGCTCAGGATGAGCCCAGGATTACGATGTAGCCAAGGCTGGCCTTTCAGTTCCTGCACTTTCTGACTAATTTCCCATGTGTAACATACCTGGCCTTGCAGTGGGATGTCTGCTCAGAGTTGACAATTAATCTTGGGTATCATCTTTGAGCTTTTCTCCAATTTCCCTGGAGAGTCCATCAAGTAGATTAATAATTGCTTTTATTCCATAGTGCCTGCAGAAGGGGCTTCGGTGACACATACTACTTCATCTTTACCGAAGAAGATGGCCTGGGAGAAGAATTTAGAAGTCAAGGGCTTTGGTTTCTAGGGCAGGTTTCTTTTTCCTTTAATTAAAAAAAAAACCAAAAAAAAAAACCCAACTTTTATTTAAAAGAAAATGAATAAAAATATCACACACCAAAGTTAAACAGACCCAAAGTCTATATATCTCAGTAAACTTCTATACAGTTAGCATAGGCACTCAGAACAGAATCTGTGGAGCTTCACATTACATTTTATACTTCCTATTTGTTTGTTTGTTTATTTATTGAGAAGGTTTCTTTATGTAGCCCCGACCTTGATCATAGAGATCCACTTGTCCCTGCCTCCTGAGGGCTGGTATTAAAGGTGTGTGACACCACCTCATGTCTAAATTTTTTACTTTCAATATCAAATATGTTTTATGTGTTAATCCACCACCCACCCCCAAAATATCCATGACAGAATTAGAACTAAAAACCAGTTAGCTTCCCGTCCTCTTGTAAGCCCTGCCTGCTGCCCGCAGTCAGCCTGTCTGAGCACTGGGTTAGTAGCACACTGCTGAGCCCACTTGAGTGCAGGCGGCCGGTCAGACTCTCACTTTTTGTTAAGGGATGGTGCCTGTTGTGACCCTTCACAGTAATATATGGAGTAATGACTAAGTTATAAAAATGTAAGCTGTTGTATCTATTTAGTTTATAAGGAGATACTGAGGACTAATGGTGTTGGTAATCTTTGATCTTTTGGGGTGAAAGCGTTTTTTTAAGAAAGACAAGTTTACCAGGCAGTGGTGTCATCCATCTTTAATCCCAGTGAGTTTGAGGTCAGCCTGGTTTACAAGGTGAGTTCTAGGACAGCCAGGGATGTTACACAGAGAAACCCTGTTTCTAAAAACCAAAAACCTAACCAAACCAAACAAAAACAAACAAATGAAAAAAATCCCAGCACTTGGGAAGCAGATATTTAGGCAGGTAGATCTCTGAGTTTGAGACCAGTGTGTTCTACAGAGTGACTTCCAGGACAGCCAGGGATACACAGAGAAACCCTGTCTTGAAAACTAAACCAAACCAAAAACCCAAAAACAAAAAACAAGAGAAAGAAAAGAAAACAAGTTCATTGAGTGCAAGGGGCAAGGCAGTTGTCAGTGGGCTGGATAGTGGCCTGAGTCTCACTTGTAGCTGGAAGCTTGCCTGTGAGTCGTTCGTTGTGTGGCTGGCTACTTGTGAGCATACACCCTGATTTCAGTGTGAGAAGTGCTGAACAGTTCGTGGAGCTTTCCCATTCTGGAGACAGGGAAAACCTTGGGCTGCTTTCCTTTCATGACTCTTACCTAGTTCATTCCTAGTTTTCGTCTTTTGCATGAGAGCTTGTCATGCACTTGGAACAAAGTTGACATCAACTATGGACATGGAAAGACTTAGTCTTAGCATGGGTTTACGTCCAGACACTGGAGGACCATGTAAAATCTGCCTATGGGTGATTTTCACCAATATTGGCCTTTTGCATTGTCAGCAATGCTTGTATTTATTTTTGTTTATTTTAATTAAAATATTTATTTTTAGCCAGGCAATGGTGTGCACACCTTTAATCCCAGTACTTGGGAGGTAGAGGCAGGTGGATCTCAGTGAGTTTGAGGACAGCCTTGTCTACAGAGCTAGTTCCAGGACAGCTAGGGGTACACAGTGAAGTCCTGAAAAACAAAAACAAAAATCTATGCATCTGGGTGTTTTGTTGTCGTGTGTCTGTATACCATGCAACCTCGGTGTCATTGAAGACCAGAAGAGGGCATCACATTCCCTGGAACTGGAGTTACGGATGAGATGACGTGTGCTGAGAATAGAATTTGGGTCCTCTCTGAGATCAGCCAGTGCTAGTGTTCTTAACTGGTGAGCCATCGCTTCAGACTCTATTTTTATTTAAATTAAAAAATAGTTATGTGTATATGTGTGCATGCATATGTGCATCTAAAGCTTAAATTCAGTGCCTGTGGAGACCAGAAGGAGGCACCAGAACCCCTCAGAATCTAGAGTTACTAGTAGTTGTGAGGCCCCTAAAGTGGATGGTGGGAACTCAAGTCTTTTAGAAGGGCTGCAAATACTCTTTTAACTACAGAGCCAAACCTCCAGTTCCTTTAGCAGTGCTTTTTAAATACTTTAGCTGAACTATGAACTAGTTTAATATCACTTTGCTTTGGGCATATTAAAACATTAATTTGAGATCTTTTACCATCCCTAAAAATCAGGTAAATACTGATGGTCTGGTGCTAAGAGGCTGGTACAACTGTCTGACCCTGGCAATATATGGATCGGTAGATAGAGTGATAAGCCATGACAGAGATTCTCCACCACCTCCACCTCCACCTCCACCTCCTCCCCAGCCACAGCCGACTTTGAAAAGGAATCTAAAACATGGTGAGAAGTTGAATTTGCTTTTCCCAGTGAAACTGCTATGTTCTGTTATGGATAGCACAAGGAGCTGATCCGAAGAGCTTTTCTTTTTTTTTTTTAATTGAATATAATCATCATTTACATTTCAAATGCTAAAACCTTTCCTGGTTTCCCCCTCCTCGAAAAAACCCCAACCCCTCCTCCCACCCCCTGCCTCCAAGTATATGCCCCTCTATCTGATCCACTCTCACCTTCCCCCCCCCCCACCTCTATTTCCCTTTGTTGGGGCATCTATTGAGCCTTCACCTGACCAAGGACCACTCCTCCCACTGATGCCCGACAAGGCATTCCTCTGCCACATTTTTGGCTGGAACCATGTGTAACCCTTGGTTGATGGTTTAGACCCTGCAGACACCCAAAGAGCCTTTCTACGTTTTCCTCTGGCTTTGTATCAGCTTTGACAGATTTGTCAGGTTCCTTATCAGTAAGAGGTCATTTTTATTTAATTTTCTTCCTCAATTTTTCTGAAGAGTTAGCTTGCGTGCCTGCTTTTTCAGGCAGGGTCTTAGTATGTAGCACTAACTGGTTTAACTCGCAGAGATCTGAGACTAAAAGTGTGTGTCACCGCACCTGGTTCTAGAGGGCATTTTAAATAGTTCCAAAGCTCTCGGGCTGGCCGGCTGGTGGGCTAGCTTTCTTTCTGTCTGCCTGTCAGTCAGTCTTTCTTCCTTTCTTTGTTTCTTCCATCTGTCCTTCTTTCCTTTCTTTGTTATTGATCCCATTTAAAATAAAAAAGGTGTGTGTGTGTGTGTGTGTGTGTGTGTGTGTGCGCGCGCGCGCACGTGTCCTCAATCAGCGGTCCACTCTGGCCTCTAATTTACTATCCTGCCTTATGTTCCTGTGAGTGTAGGTATGCTTCTCAATGCCTACTTTTTATTAATTTTTCCTCTTTTTTTTTTATCTTATATGCTAAGCCCAGTTACTCTTCTACGTTACTCTTTGGAAAAACCCTTTATTTTTCTGTACTATTAAAACATTTTTTTTTAAACCAGATTTTGAGTTCTTTGTGAGAAAAGAATATGTCTTATATTTGTTCTTTAACCTTATCAGAGTTGTGTGTGCGGTATATTTTTATGTGCGTGGTATGTATGTTGTATTTATTTGTATGTGTGTGGTGTGTGTTTCTGTGTGTGTGAGTATGAGTGTGTATGTGTGTGTGTGGTATGTAAACGTGTGTATGTATACACTGTGGTATGTATACGTGTGTGTGTGTGTGTGTGTGTGTGTGTGTGTGTGTGGTGTGCTTGCTGACTTTTTTTGAGATGCTGGGGTTCAAACCCAGGAGCATGTGCATTCTCACTTTCTGCCCCAGTCCATACCACAGTTTATTTAACTTTATCCATTGAAAGACATTTGAGTAATTTCTAATTTTTGGCAGTTAAAATGAAATAGAACTTTTGTCTTCACTTTCCTGTCTGAATTAAGTCTTTGTGTTTCCAATGTATTGTCTTAGATTCTATCATATGTTCATGTGTGGGCAGTTAAAAATTCTAGATTTCTAGATTAGTCAGCAAATTTTTTATTTAAGTCTTCAGGCAGGAGAAGTTTCTATTATTTAGTTCTAAAGATAAGTTCAGATAATAAAAAAATATTTTTTTGTGAGTTCATTTCAGTATACTTTAATAATTTGAACATGTTGTTTCCTGTCTATAGCTGATGGTGAGAAAGAAGATCAATTTAATGGAAGTCCTCCAAGACCCCAGCCACGGGGACCAAGAACTCCTCCCGGACCTCCGCCACCTGATGATGATGAGGACGACCCTATGTCTTTGCCAGGTGTAAAATCTGTGCTTGGGGCTCCTCCCCCCACTAGTGATCCCTGGTTCTTCTCTTACTTCGTTGAATTTTTGGAGGCAGGGTTTCTTTGTGTAGCCATAGCTATCCTGGAACTTTGCAGACCAAATTGTCTTTAAACACAAAGATCCACCTGCCTCAGCCTCCTGACTGGGATTAAAGGGGTGCATCACCACACCTAGGTCAAGTGGTATTTATTAAAGAAAAGCCTAAGGTGACCAAATCTTGATGGTTGCCTCCTCTCCCCAGGCTTCCTCGTCCTGTCAGGGGAATCTTTGTGGTTTTCCTGTTGGCAGAACAACTTATTAAAGAATGTTAGTTAATTTGAAGTTGTACCAACAGTGCTTTGAAAATAGAATATTGATGTAATATATAGCAGTTAAAAATAAGTAGTGTGTATTGGTAAAAAATATCAGCTTAATAATTTAAAAACTGAAAAGAATTTCGCATATACTACAGAGCTTAAAATACTATTAACGTAGTTTACTTTGTTAGTTGTCAGTACATGAAGTTATATAATGAATATTATGAGTGGGACTTATTTTTGAGTCAGAGTTTCATGTAGTCTAGGCAGCCTCTGATTTACTATGGAGCTGAGCCTGGCCTCGACCTCCTGATCTTCCTGCTTCTATTTCTCAAGTGCTAGGATTAGAAAGAAGCATATGTCACCATAACAGCCTCAAGTTGTTAACCTACCATTTTCAAAAAAGAGCAGTTGTGAGCTAAAACATCCAACATGTATTATGTGGCTGAAGCTCTAGTTCTGCTGCCTTACAACATTTAGACCATTGAACAATTTGCTTTAAATCTCGTTTTTTTCAGTGTCTGGTGACAAAGAAGAGGATGTTCCCCATAGAGAAGATTACTTTGAGCCCATTTCTCCTGATAGGAATTCTGTCCCGCAGGAAGGTCAGTATTCTGATGAAGGGGAGGTAGAAGAGGAACAGCAAGACGAGGGAGAAGATGATGAAGATGATGTGGATGTAGAAGAAGAAGAGGATGAAGATGAGGATGACTGCCATACTGTAGACAGCATCCCTGATGATGATGAGGAAGATGAAGAGGAAGAAGGTGAAGAGGATGAAGAAGGTGAAGGTATGTAACTTTAGCTAGGACTTTCTGTATTCTGAATTTAAGTAGTAGATACTAAGTGCATGCTGCTTTGAGCATTGTAGAAGATGATGGTAGCAGTAAGTAGGTTGGAGCTCTAAGGGTCATGATAGCAAGTGAGGTCTCTGTCTTCTGTCTTTATTCTCTGTCACCTACTTCTTCATGTGATGGTGTTAGCTCCTCTTTTTAACTAATTAGCCCCAAGTGCCTGACTCTGTCATTTCTCTGAGGAGAGGTTTTATTTGGCTTATGCATGAGTTGTTACTTGGTACCATCAGCATTTGTCAGGGAAGCAGGATCGAAAATTAGGCTACTTTTAGAGTAGGCATTGATATATCATAAGCTAGGCCAACTTTCTAAAGATAGATGCCACAGAAATACTTTAACAAAGTGCCATGGTATTTTCAGAAATTTGTCTGGGTAGCTCAGTACATTTGGCTGATGTGGTGTGATTCTTTGATTAGGTTTTAGTTTTCCTTTAAAAACAAAAAGTGATCAATTTTTGTTAATTGACCAAGAAAAAAGTTAATTGACCAATTAACTCAAATATCTTTTAAAAAATTTTTGTTTTGTTTTGTTTTTTCAAGACAGGGTTTCTCTGTGTAGCCCTGGCTCTGTCTTGGAACTCACTCTGTAGACCAGGCTGGCCTTGAACTCAGAAATCCTCCTGCCTCTGCCTCCCAAGTGCTGGGATTAAAGGCGTGTGCCATCACTGCCCGGCTCTTTTAAAAATTCTTAATTTGTAAGAATGACATGCAATACTAAACATTTATACAAAGTGACAATTTACCTTAGCTTTAAAAAAATAAGTGATGGTTGTTTTGGAATTGCAAGGGTATTTATGAACTAGATTATTACAAACATTTGTGAGCTCACAGATGCCCCTGTAATTCTAAAACAACCTTCACCCTCAGTATTTTTATAAGATAAACACATAATTAAATTCTAAGTGCTACATTTTTCTCTTCCTCCATTCCCAGATTACCATGTTTAGATTTTTGTATATGACTTGCTGATAGTTCCATTTCATCCAGTAGTTTTCTTAGGCAGGGCAACTTGGCAGAGAAGGCAAGAATGAACAGGTTGACTTGACTTACTATGTGTCTGGGCTGTTAGGAAATCAGATTCCCAGAGATTCATCTTTTCATGAATGTGTCACTAAGGGTGAGCAAGAGAGGACTGGAAGCAATTTTCTAGAAACATCTGGGGAGACTGTCTTTTTAAAAAATTAATAATTAATTAATTCACTTTACAACCCAATATCACCTTCCTCTCCTCCAGTTCCCCTCATGCAAGTCTTACCCTGTCCTAGGTGAAAATGCTCCTGTTCTCAAAAGAGAGGAGCGCTCCCCTGTGGGTGTCACTCTCCCACTACAGCCCCTGCACTTCAAGTCACTGCACAACTCGGTGCATCCTCCTCTCTGAGGTTAGACAAGGTGGTCCATTTAGGGGTTCGAGATCCACCGGCAGGCAGGCTCCAGCCTCAGTGGCAGCCCCTGCTTTGGTTGTTAGGAGACCTGCATGAAGAGAAAGCTGCTTATCTGCTACATATGTTCAGGGACCTACGTCCAGCCTGTGCTGCTCTTTGGTTGGTGGTTCAGTCTCTGGGAGCCCCCAAGGACTAGTTGATTTTGTTGGTCTTCTTGTGGAGTCCCTGTCCTCAAGTCCCTTCTCCCAACTCCCTTCTCCTGAGCTCCATCTAATGTTTGGGTGTGAGTCTCTGCATCTCTTTCTATTGGCTCCTGGGTAGAGCCTCTTAGAGGACAGTTACGCAAGATTCCTGTCTGCAAGCATAACAGTGTCATTAATAGTGTCAGGGATTGGTTCTTGCCTGTGAGATGGATCTCAGTTTGGGGCAGTCATTGGTTGTTCATTCCCTTGTTCTCACGCATATGCTGTGACACATGTCCCCCAACCCTGATAAATACAAAAGTTTACTTTTAAAAATCTCTGAAGAGACTAGTGAGATGACTCAGTGGTTAAGAGTATAAACTGTTTCTTGAAAGGACCTAAGTTCGGTTCCCAGAATCCCCATTGGGCAGCTCAGAATTGCCTGTAACTCCAGCCCATGGGCATCTGATATCTCTGGCCTCCCTAGGCACTCATGTGCACATATTCATACACAGATACCTGAAAAATCGAAAATAATTTAAAAAGTTAAGTGTCTCAGAAGGTTAAGCTTAATTTCTTTCCCCCTAAGAGAATTTGTTTTTGTTATTTTGAATTTCTAATTTTATTTCTGTTGGAAAAGGTGTCATCACAGAATTAATTATAACAGTAATTTATTTGTCAATAAGCTTATCCATAATTGTCTTATCATAGAGTGTAGGAATTGTCAATCCTTGTTATGAGGGGGAGCAAAAGTTGATTTTTTTTTTTTGAGAAATCAGTTGCTCAAAGTTCACGTGCGTGGTTTACCATGAAACTAGGGTATTGGTTAGTCAGCATTCATAAGAGTGATAAGAGTGATGTTGTGTTCAAATATTGTTTAAACTTGTTTTCAGGGGACGATGGCTACGAGCAGATTTCTAGTGATGAAGATGGGATTGCTGACTTGGAACGCGAAACTTTCAAGTATCCAAACTTTGATGTTGAATACACTCCAGAAGACCTGGCGTCTGTTCCTCCTATGACCTATGACCCGTATGACAGGGAGCTGGTACCACTCTTGTATTTCAGCTGCCCATACAAAACTACATTTGAAATTGAAATCAGTAGAATGAAAGAACAGGGTCCAGATAAAGAAAATTCAGGGGCAATAGAAGCTTCGGTGAAGTTAACTGAACTGTTAGATCTGTATCATGAAGACAGGGGCGCAAAGTGGGTGACGGCTCTAGAAGAAATTCCAAGTTTAATTATAAAAGGATTAAGCTATTTGCAGTTGAAAAACACAAAGCAAGATTCCCTTGGCCAGTTGGTAGACTGGACAATGCAAGCTTTAAATTTGCAAGTAGCCTTTCGCCAGCCTATAGCCTTAAATGTCCGACAGCTTAAAGCTGGGACCAAGCTAGTGACCTCATTAGCAGAATGTGGGGCTCCAGGAGTCACAGAATTGCTACAAGCAGGAGTGATCAATGTGTTGTTTGATCTCCTATTTGCTGATCATGTCTCATCTTCCCTTAAGTTAAATGCTTTTAAAGCTTTGGACAGTGTCATTAGCATGACAGAAGGAATGGAGGCTTTTTTAAGAAGCACCCAAAATGAGAAAAGTGGCTATCAAAAACTTCTGGAACTCATCCTTCTAGATCAGACTGTGAGGGTTGCCACTGCTGGCTCAGCTATTCTTCAGAAATGCCATTTCTATGAAATCTTGTCAGAGATTACAAGACTTGGTGACCATATAGCAGAGAAGACTTCATCTGTTGCTAACCACAGCGAGCCTGACCATGACCCCGATGCTGTACTGGAGAGAGCAAACCCAGATTATGAGAATGAAGTGGAAGCTTCTATGGACATGGATCTCTTGGAATCCTCAAACATAAGTGAAGGTGAAATAGAGAAGCTTATTAATCTCTTGGAGGAGGTTTTTCATTTAATGGAAACTGCACCTCATACAATGATCCAGCCTCCTGTTAAGTCTTTTCCAACAATAGCACGGATTACTGGACCTCCAGAGAGGGATGACCCATACCCCGTTCTCTTTAGGTAAGATACACTTGGGTTTTGGAAAGATATTTCACAAATCATTGGAGGGAATTTTATGTTGTGACTTCGATGTTTTTCTGTTTGTACACAGTACATAATTATGTAAAGATAGTTGATATTTCAAAATAGGTATTCAGTAGCAAACTTAGAAATACATTACTGTTTGAGTGAGCCTGCATTGTGTTGGTATTTAAAGCCAAGTTAGGAACATAGATGACAGTGAATAATAACAGTGCTTGTTTAAGTTGTCTGTAAGTAAACTGAATGTAAAGCAGCTGTCCTCCTGGGACGTGGTAGGAAAGGCTGACACGAGAAGGACAGGCTCTCTGTAAAACCCTGCTTCCTGATCACTCCTGGCCATCATAAGTTATGATGTAAATCTGTGGTCCTGACAGTGTGTCTTTGGTGTCGTCACTTGCTTCTGCCATCAGTCCTAGTTATGTGATAGTAGAATTTTGTCATTGTTAGTATTCAGGGAAGAAATAGGATTAGGAAGTATGCGAGGTTGAGAAAATAAGGATACGAATCACACCATGAGCTTTGGAGTGCAGATCCAGAGGTTTGTTGTTTTTTTTTAACCTGTAACAGTAGGTGATGAAGTATGAATGAGCTGAGACGGAGGATGTGAAAGCAGTGCGGGCTGCTCTTCCAGCCCACCTGGCTTCAAAGGCAAGTGGCAAATGAGGGTGCAGGGCCTGGGATGCAGCTCACCAAAGCCCTGGATTCCAGCACTCAGGAGCTGGATGCCGGAAGGTCACAAGTATTATGTCATCCTTGGCTGTATAGTGCATTTGAGGCCAGCACGGGCTATGTGAGAACCTTTTAAAATAAAAAAATGAAGTAAGGCAACATCTAGATAGACACGTCATAGACAAAAAGGAACCTTTTATATAATTTTTCTGGAGTTTGTAAACTGGGAGGAATGACAGATTTTAAAACTCAGGAGGGAGAAGAGGGCGGAAGAGCTCCATTGCTGGAACAGGGTTTGCTGGGAGGTGAGGCCCTGAGAAGTGTGCCGGGTAGGGCAATATGTGCCTTTAATCACAACACTTGGGGGCATAGGCAGTTGGATCTCTGACTTAAAGGGCAGTCTGGTCTACATAGCAAGCTCTCAGCCAGCCAGCGCTATTTTGTGAGGCCCTGTCTTAAAAAAAAAAAAGTCCAGTTTAAAAATGGAGACTTTGGCTTTGGCCGGAGAGTAACAAATATTGTTACTTTTGTAATATTGGAAATATATACCAAAGGAATTGAGATACTCATTATTGATGACTTCATTTTTAATAAAGTGGGAGTGTAAAGTCATGTCCTAATGGTGGCAGAAGGTACTCAGTGTAAGAAAGAGTTACTGAGGAGGAGGAAGTAGCAGTTACCTGCTTCTTAAATGCTATCCACCCCCCCCCAACTCCATCTGCTGAGGGAGATAGATAGAGCAGAGGGAATTAAGGGCTTGGATGCTATGCTAGGGACTTGGAGCTATATTTTCAGAATTAGGAAGATACTGACTATTTTGGAGTAGCAGATATTCTTAAAGTAGTGTTTTAAAATTTTATGCTGCAAGATTATTATGAAAGAAAAGTCACTGAAATTAGTCACTAAATAAGCAACTCTGAAGATTCTAGTTACTGGTTGTTAAATATTTGGCTTATTATAATGGTATGTACCAAGGAGGGTTGACAGATAATGTGCTACTCTGAAGAGTCTATGAGGGGCAATTTCTAGTATTGAGACTTGATAGAAGAGAGAGTGAGAAGAACTAAGAGCGTTTAGAGCTTTCTAGTCACGGCACGAATTGAAGCTAGGGTTTTATTGATAGGAACTTGTAAATTAGGGGTCAGAGAATCTTAGAAAAAGAGTCATTGCATCTTGGAAGGATTACTTTGAAGTAATAGAAAGATTCTAACAATATATTTGAGGGTCCACAAAGTCAGCCCCCATATTTTTCTAGCAGGACTCATAGGACTCAGAGTGCAGCTGTACTGAGTAAGGGCCCAAGGCACTGTTCACAGAGGAGTAAGGTACCTTAGCCAGAGTCTGGTGAAACCTGGTCACTGTCTGCAGAGCCTCAGAGACTTGTGTGGAACTTGTTTGACTCCCCTGGGGACAGGTGTGAAGTGTTAACTACTCTTTAGAAACTTGACACTTTAGCTTCAGAAGAAAAAAAAGATGTGTTTTGGTGTATATCGTTGCAAAGTGGAAAGTGTATATCAAACTAGTTGGCACTCAGGAAACAATTCACTACTTCCAGAAAGAAAACAGATATTTACACGTTTTGGCTTCATAAATAACTTAGACATGGTGAGCCATCCTTAACTTTTGGGAAACGAGGACTTTGAAATCTTGTTCGTGGGTATTGGCCAGGAGCCCACCTTGTAAGCGTGTCTTTGTAGAGACAGCCATGTGGAACTTGCTGTGTGAACTATTTTGCAGACACTATGAGGAAGTTAAGGATGTACTGGGGGTACTTGTGTCATTTTGAGTTACTGTTGGGTCTATAGAAAGCTGTTACTGATACTATGATATTCAAGAATAATTTCATGAATATTGTGATAAGAATATTCTAGAAGCCCCAGTTTAAGCAGTGAAATTATTAAATAACTCATTTTAGGGCCTGGATGGAGTGATAACTCATTACTTAATAGTACTTGTCCTTTTCTAAAGGGCCTGGGTTTGGTTTTCAGCACTCAAATAGTGGCTTACAGCCTTCAGCTACTCCAGTTCCAGAGGGTCCAGTGCCTTCTTCTGGCCTATGTGGGTACTGTACACACATGGTACACAGATACATGCAAGCAAAACACCCACAAAATAAGGGAAAAATTAATCTTAAAAATTTAAAGTCAATTTTAGTTTTTGATAAATATAAATTCTGACCTTTCATCTACCTTTTAGTAATATTTTAATAGTTTACAGAAGTCACTTAGTGACTACACGTGTGAAAATCAGACTTTCAAATTTAAGAAAGTATTTTACTTTCTTAACTCAAACTTAACAAATGTGCATTAAGCTAAACTTTGTTAAAGTCCTTCCCATTTCAAAATTTTTGGGAAATTTTTTTACCTGAAACTCTTTAGATATCATTTCTAAAAAACTGATTTTAGAAGAGCTTAGTGATGGCACTCTTCTTTTAGTGAAGAGCCATGGTGGCATATTATAATCCCAGCATTCGTGAAGTATAGGCAGGAGAATTGCCATATGTTTGAGACAAACCTAGCCTACATAGTATCAGGCCAGCCTGGGTTTATAGTGTCTTACTGTGTTTTAAAAAATAAAAAGAATAATAAAAGTTGTCAGTAACCTTTAGGTCTGTTTTATAATAGTAGGTACTTTTTAACTGCTCTCTTCTTGAAATTATGGATACTAGGGGCAGGAGAACTAACCCAGCGTTTAATAACACATCCTGTCCTTGCAGTGAACCAGTTTGATTCCCAGCAACCACATTTATCAAGTGGCTCACAGAGGCCAGTAACTTCATCTCACAGGGGATCCGATGGCTCTGACCACTTCAGGTCACCTCATATACTGACACCCACAAGTATATACTTGTGGAGACACACATACATACACATAATTAATAAAAATAAATCTCTTAAAAATGTTTTGATTGCTAAGATATATAGTTAGTTCTAGGCTTGGTAAGTGGCTCAATAAATGTAGGCATTTGCCACCAAACCTGGCAACCTCAATTTGATCCCCAGAACCACACAATGGAACCAGCTCTCTCAGGTTGTTCTCTGAACGAACACACACACACACACACACACACACGCACGCACGCACGCACGCACGCACGCACGCACACTATTTACAAGAGAAATAGTTCAGAAGCCAGAACCTTGTGACTGACTCCAGTAGTCCCATCAGGTTGGGCTGAGGCAGAAGGATTGCCATGAATTAGAGGTTAGCCTGGGCTGCATAGTGAGTTTTTAGGCCAACCTGAGACACCGATTCAAAATAAAAAGTGTAATTCTTAGATTTGGTATTGAGGGGGAAAATTAAAAAAATAAATTCAGTGTTTAGTAGTAACTACTTTACATGCTGCAATTTATAATTTGTAATTTTTCTCTGGTGATACTAACTCATACCATATAGTAAATCTAAGTCCTTACATTCCCTGGATACACTAATTCACGTAGACTGGTACTCTATAAGTAGAGTAAGACCATAGACAAAAAGGAGTATTTGGTAGGTAGCTTAGAAACAAGAATCAGAATTACTCATGATTAAGTAAAAACAAGAAAACCTGTCTTTAGTCATTTCTTGAGGGTCTGTTGAATATCTAGAACTTTGACTTAAATATGACACCACAGAAAAGAGTTGGTACTCACATTGTAATAATTATTTCCATTTCTGCAAAAAACTGTGTTTCTGTAATTAAAGCTGTTCAGGTGTTTACTTTCTACAGTCCTGTGGTTTGAGGAAGGGAAGAGCGCTTTACACCTACCTGACACATGTCACTTGGCTTCCACAGGTATCTTCACAGCCATCACTTCCTGGAGTTGGTTACCTTGCTTCTGTCGATTCCAATAACAAGTGCCCATCCGGGTGTACTGCAAGCCACAAAGGATGTTTTAAAGTTCCTTGCACAGTCACAAAAGGGCCTTCTCTTTTTTATGTCAGAATATGAAGCAACAAACTTGTTGATCCGAGCTCTGTGCCACCTTTATGATCAAGATGAAGAGGAAGGCCTTCAGTCAGACGGGGTAGATGACGCCTTTGCCTTGTGGCTGCAAGACTCGACTCAGACTCTACAGTGCATCACAGAGCTGTTCAGCCATTTCCAGCGTTGTACAGCGAGCGAGGAGACTGACCATTCTGATCTCCTGGGCACCCTCCACAATCTTTATTTGATTACTTTTAATCCTGTGGGAAGATCAGCTGTTGGCCATGTTTTCAGCCTTGACAAAAACCTTCAAAGTCTCATTACTCTAATGGAGTACTATTCCAAAGAAGCCCTAGGGTAATTTTCTACTTTTTAAAATCTCAATTACATTAGGAATCTAGGTCACTCATGGGCTAGTTTCTTTACAAAAGCAGTCTCTTTGGCATGGATATATGTAATGATTTATGTATGTATGTATGAATGTATATATGTGTGTCTTAAGATCTATCTACATGCATACATCTATATACCTTTTGTCATAACTTGCTAGTTAAGAACTAGAATAACGGGAGTCTCTGTGTTGTGTCTGATTAGTAATGCAGTGAACTTTTTCCAGCTTATTTCAGTTCTTCCTGGTTTTGAGAAAGGTTATAAGTACAGTATCCCTCTGTCTTGTAGAGAAGGAAATCTTAAAGCCCAGAAGTATATACTCTAAGTGTACTGCCCACACTTACTGTCTGTTCTCTAAACTGTTCAGGGTGCTCTGATTTTGGATTGCTTTGGTTGAGTGTGGGGGGTGGGGAATTGAGGGAGATAATGATATTAAAGAGCTGCCCAGTAGGGCAGAGGATTTTAGCATGTGAGAAGAAGAGACTTAACTCTCTTCCTTGCTTATGTCATGGAAAACCAGGCAAGATGGGCACGTTCAGGGTGGCATGGCCATACTGTCATGCAAAATAGTAACATACAGGTAACCAGTTGCCTTCATGATGGGGTGACTCCCAGTCATTATGGAAGGCGAGCTACAGTGGCTTCTGCCTAGCTGTAGTGTCGTAGTGATTCTGTGGTGGACGACTGAGTGAGGGCAGCAGATGATCACATTCGCTCTCATTCTCAAGGGTAGATGAGGGAGGGTCTGGAAGCATACTTGTAATACTCATGGTTAATTTTTTTCTTGTCTTTATTGTGTAAACAATGCAACATCTATTTACGTAGTATTTTCATCATGTTAAGTATCCCAAGTAGTGTGGAATTGACTGAACGTAGATGGGAAGGTGTGCACACGTCATGTGATACTGTACCTGCCACTTTATGTAAGGTACTGGTGGCTCCATGGACTTTGGTATCTGTAGGGGTCCTGGAACCAGTATTCCAAAGAGACTGAGGGAAGACTGTTACTGATAACTCTTTTTTCAGGTGAATTGAGAGTAAAGTGTAAAATCTGATTCTTTATTTTCAAGAAGTTAGGTGATGTTGATAATGTTGGATTGTAAATTTCCTCGATCTCTTTAAAATAACATACAAAAAAATGTTTAAAATTATTCCTGAAAAATTACTTTCATACCCCACATTTAAAAACCTTATTTTATTTCAGTGATTCCAAGTCTAAGAAGTCAGTAGCTTATAATTATGCATGCATACTTATTTTGGTGGTGGTTCAGTCTTCCAGTGATGTCCAGATGCTAGAACAGCACGCGGCATCTCTCTTGAAGCTTTGCAAAGCAGATGAAAATAATGCTAAATTGCAAGGTATGGTATCTGGAGTTATTTTTTACATTTGTGATACATTAAGAGAAAAGGCTGAATTCTTATGACTGTTACTTTATCATATTTGTGTGTGTGGGTAGTTTGCATGCAGTGTATCTTGAGGATAGAAGACATCTGATGTTTTTCTTTATTGCTGTCCACTTTTGAGACAAGGGCTCTCACTGGACCTGAAGTTTGCCATTTCTAACTAGACTGGCTGGCTAGCAAGCCTCTTAGATACACCTGTCTGTTGCCCCAGTGCTGGTGTTACAAGTGTGTGACATCTGTTTACACCATGCCTAGCTTTTGCATTAGTGACAGGAATCTGAACTGAGAGCCTCATGCTTTTTTGCACAGCAGGTCCCTTGCCCACTGAGCCATCTCTCAAACCCATTTTCATTTTCTTGAGTTCCCTTTTAGGAAAAGAGTTTATAAAACTTAAGGTTTCATAAAGTGTTTTAGAATATAAATGAAAAGGTTTGAAAGTGCTTTCCTTAAAGTCCTGAAAAATAGCAGTCTAGCTAATCAGGGTAGATAGGCAATGAACATGGACAGGAAAACCTGCAAGTAGTTTTTGGTTTGTTTTTGTTTTTGAGTGTTTTGCTACACTTAGATCTTTGCACTATTCTGAGTTAACTTAAAAACTGCCAATTGGCATATTGTACTACTTTAAAACGTAGTTAATTTTAAAATGACAAGTTAAGAAATTGACAAAATCAGGCTAGTGATACAGTTCAATGTTTAAGTACTTCTCTAGCATGTATGACAACGCAGGTTTTACATAATCCAGAATCTTACATATACACAAAACAAAAGTAAAATTTCTTGTTAAAGGAAGAAGGGCTACTCAGTAAATTGTCTCTGCATAGGTTGATTCTACTAGAAATATATATGTAAGTATTCTTTGTGGTGAGGGGTTGCAGGCAGCAGTAAAGATAGGTGAATAAATGCTGCATTATATTAGTTTATAATCATATTTATAAATTGTTTTAGTGTTTTCATTGACTATTGCAATAAATTTATTTTAATTAGGGAGATTGTATAAGCATTTAAATATTTAAAGAAAATGAGATAAGTAATAGACATCAGTATTTTTTGAGTCAACACAGTAGGGTTCCATTTTCATTTTAAAATTATTTTATTTTAGAATTATATACATAAAGTGGGCATGGTGGTATACCTATGTAATCCTACCAGTTATGGGGTTGGGACAGGAAGACCATGAGTTTGATGCCAATTTAGGAGTACAGCATGAGACCTATCTTAAAAAACAAAAAGAATTAGATACCAGAGATTATCCTTTTTTAAAGTCTAAATGATTGAAATGATTATAGGTATGGTGTTTTTTTTTTTTGGGGAAAAAGTTTTGTTATAAATACTTCCATTTAAAAATATAGATTATTCTTTTTGTTTTTAAGAACTTGGCAAGTGGCTTGAACCTCTGAAAAACCTCAGATTTGAAATTAACTGCATCCCAAATCTAATTGAATATATTAAACAGGTAAGTAAAAGTTAGAGGGCTTTGATTGTTGTGAAATTGTGATGACATTGAAGTTACCCTCTAGATAGTGGAGAAACCATGGCCCTGATTGATCTGCGTGGCTGTCATATAATCTTTGATGCATGGATGTAGGTAATCATGTACATGGACACACAAGCATGTGATGCTCTGGTTAAATTACCTGCTACTCCATGTTTGGAGGTCAGAGCACAGCTTGTGGGAGTCGGCTCACTCCTCTACCGCGTGGAGTCAGGGATGGCACTCAAGCCTTCAGGCTTGTTGGAAAGCACTTTTACCTGCGGAGGTGTCTTCTAGGTCCTACAAAAACCTTTAAAGTTAAACGCTAGTAGTATTCTAATTTTAATTAATGAAATAATTTAACTCAGAATATTTAGGTGGAAATTGATATAGCCAATTCCAGATAATTCCAGTGTGAACCAGTTCTCTCTGTTGTTAATTTTGGATAGTGACAACTGTTGTTGAAATCTGTAAAATCTATAAACTATAATTTATATTATATTAACTTATAATCTATAAGTAATATTCAAAAATTCATGTATATTTTATAATGAAAAAAATCAATTCATCCATAATTGATCTTGGAAGTTGCTTCTCCCCCACTATTTTTTCTTACTTGATCCAGTATATAGCATAGCAAGATGGGCTGAAGGCACACATATGAACACATTAAACCACATCAGTGTAGACTGAATTATATTCTAATCCTATGTTTAACAGATAAGCGTTGTGATTTCTTTGTATGTGAGAAAAGAAGTCACCTTGGTTTTGTAGCTGTAGTATATTATTAAAGTAGTTTATATATATTGACCAGTTTGTTGCTCTTTTGAAGTCAAAGAAAAGTATCGTTTAGGGCTATCTGCTTTAGATTTTTTTGTCTTAGTGATTCCCTTGACTTTTCATTCTGTGTCTCTTAAGAATATTTTTGTTTTTTGTTTGGGTTTTTTGTTTTTGTTTTTTCTTTTATAGACAAGGTCTCACTGCCCTTGCTGGCCTGTAACTCACTATGTAGACCAGTTTGACCTATAACTTACTATGTAAATCAGGCTGGCTTGTAACTCACTATGTAGACCAGGCAAGTCTGGACCTCACCAAGATTGGCTTGCCTCTGCCTCCTGAATACTGAGATTAAAGGCAGTCTGGGTTACATGAGATCCTATCTCAAAAAAGAAAGAGCGAAAAGAGAAGAAAGACATTGGACTATATATAGTCTATAACTAAAAATTTTAAATTGAGCATGGTGGTATGGTGGTGAATGCTTGTAATCTTAGCACTGGGGTGTCTAAGGCAGAAAGATTGCAGGTTTGAAGCCAGCAAGAGACTGCATTGGAAAATACTGCCTCAAAAACAAAACTGTGCCAGGGAGGAAGTCGGAAAGAGTGCTTGCCTAGAATGCATAAAGCCCTAATTTCCATTCCCTGTACCACATGAGTGGGAATATGGTGATCTACACCTTTAAGGATCAGGGTTATATCATCATCTGGACAGTGAGTTTGAGGTCAGCCTGGGCCACATGGGACCCTATCTCAAAAAACCAAAACAACAAAACAAAGTTTTGATTTCCTCATAAACCTTGTATTTATCTCTATTTTGTTTTCTTTTTTGGTTTGAGGTAGGATCTGGTTCTAGAACTTAGGCTGGTCTCTACCTCCTGAGTGCTGAGACTTCAGTCTTGTACTACCACATCCTGTTCACCGTTATTTTTTACTATATAAATAATTCTTATCCTAAGATACACTAAATACAGTTGAATCGATATTGAAACGATGATTTCTTATTGCCTCAGTAATTTGTAGAACTATAAGAAAAAAGTGAAGGCAAGAGGATAATGCAATATGGAAGCATATGAGGGGGAGTGGGCTTGTTTGTTTGCTTTTAAAGCTTATATCCTGAGACTTAGAAGTCGGAATATTTTAAATCATTAGAATTTTTCAAGCTATAAATTATTTATACTGTTAGTCTGTGAAAGCTACAAAATGTAAGCAAAACTGGTATTTGGAAACATAATCAGGTGTTAAATACAAAGACAGTTTCATTCTTGTACTCTGTCCTTTTGGTGTCTGCATTTAAAAAAAATAAATGCTATTTAGTCTGTAAACATTTGAAGGTTTCCTCTAAGCCTTGAAAGAGGTTTAGTAACCATGGGTCTTTGTAAATACAGTCTGGCACAGTGGCACAAATCTGTAATTCTATCCACTTATGAGGCGGAGGGGCGGAATTAAAGTTAGAGGCTAATCTGGGCACCTTAGTGAGACCTGGGCTAAAAACAGAAACAAAACAACAAAAACCCCAAAACACAAGTGCTGGCTTGTCAGTTTAGCCGTAGCTTCATTTAATATATATAGTAATATAAAATGGAGTATAGAAAAGAGTTATTTTAAATTCTTAATGCAAAGAGTCATAGGCTTTTATTTACTGCTTTGTTTTAGAACTTGAAATATACAAATATGTTAAGTTTGATTTTCAATATAGTATTGTACAGTACAAAACATGCCTGTGATGTTGCTGGAGAGATGGGTTAGCATTAAAAACATTGACTGAGGACCCACGTTTAATTCCCTGTACCTACATGGCAGCTCACTGTAACTCTAGTTCCAGGGGATCCAACATTCTCATGCACACATACATGCAGACAAAACACCAGTGCACATAAAATAAAAATAAATAAATCATTAAAAAATTTAAAAAGAATTTTATAAGAAAAAGTGAAATGTACCTAAGGTGAATAATTTATGGAAGTTTTAGTACTGGGGTTTTTCTTTTTCTTTTTTTTTTTTAAAGATTTACTTATTTATTTTATGCATATGAGTACATCATCATTGTTCTCTTCAGACACCCTAGAAGATGGCATTGGATCCCATTACAGATGGTTGTGAGTCACCATGTGGTTGCTGGGAATTGAACTCCCGACCTCTGGAAGAGCAGTCAGTGCTCTTAACCGCTGAGCCATCTCTCCAGCCCCTGGGGTTTTTCTTACATGTTGTCTCTTTTTGTTTGTGTGTTCTTTGAGACAGGACAGGGTATTAGGTCTAACCCTGGCTGCCTTGGAATTCACTGTGTAACCCAAGGTTGTCCTTAAACTCAGCACTGTCCCCCTTGCTCCAGCCTCCTGAGCACTGTCACTGCTGGTGTGCAGCACCACACCCAGCTTTCTTATGCTTCAAACATGCTAGAGAGCAAGTAGTGTGCAGCCAAAGCCTTTGTGCTGAGGAGTACACCGAGGGAGGGCCTCGCACATGCAGGTACACACTCTACCTCTAGGAGCTCAGAGTCTTTCACGAACTTAAGCTTGTTTGCTTTGATTTTATTTTTTAAAGAATATTGATAACTTGATGACTGCAGAAGGAGTTGGCCTTACCACTGCCTTACGTGTTCTCTGTAATGTGGCATGCCCACCACCTCCCGTAGAAGGTAATGTAATTAATATACTTTGAAAACTTTAAGCCTAGTTAAATATCATTTATTAAATATTCAAAATATTCTTGATTGATTCTTAGCGTGTAAGTAATTAATTTTTTCTTATTCCTTCCTTATCCTATATAAAGGTCAACAGAAAGACCTGAAATGGAACCTTGCTGTTATTCAGCTTTTTTCTGCCGAAGGAATGGACACCTTTATTCGGGTTCTGCAAAAATTGAATAGTATTTTGACGCAGCCTTGGAGGCTCCATGTGAACATGGGGACTACCCTGCACAGAGTTACTACCATTTCAATGGCTCGCTGCACGCTCACGCTTCTTAAAACTATGCTGACAGAGCTCCTGCGAGGCGGATCCTTTGAGTTTAAGGACATGCGTGTTCCTTCAGCACTTGTGACTTTACACATGCTCCTGTGCTCTATCCCTCTCTCAGGTCGATTGGATAGTGATGAGCAGAAAATTCAGAATGATATCATCGATATCTTACTGACTTTTACACAAGGAGTTAATGAGAAGCTCACAATCTCTGAAGAGACTCTGGCCAACAATACTTGGTCTTTAATGTTAAAGGGAGTTCTCTCTTCCATCTTGAAGGCTCCGGAAGGCTTCTTCTCAGGACTCACACTCCTTTCAGAGCTGCTGCCCCTGCCCTTGCCCATGCAGACTACGCAGGTACCACTCCATATCACATGCATCTTGTAATGACTGCAGTAGCTCCTTAGTAAAGCCAGGGGTGCTGGTCAAATCCAAGCAAGTCTTCGTCCTCCTCCCCCAAAGACAGAGTAACTGAGTTGAGGGTGAGATGAAACTGAAGCCAGTTGGAAGTGTGGGGTAACGTTTTAATTGCCTTTTGTGAAGTGAGTTTTATCATGTTGTTATGTACACTTGTACTTACGTTTTCCTGTTTCTGCAAATCGTTTTTCTCCCTTATCATGTTTTAGAATTTGCAAATTAGGTTGCTTCACCACTGGACTCTGCTCAACTGACTGCCAACCTGAGAACAATACTTTTTTTAGACCTGTTGGATTCAAACAATTGTTTAATTGTAATAGTGTAATAGTGAATTATGTTTTAAGAATGCAGTAAAGGTATTCTTTTTATGACAGTTCTTCCTGAACAGTTTTGCGACTATAATAAATATTAAAAAATCTATGTACACACACATTATACTTTTTTAACAGGTTATTGAGCCACATGATATATCAGTGGCACTCAACACCCGAAAATTGTGGAGCATGCACCTTCATGTTCAAGCAAAGTTGCTCCAAGAAATAGTTCGTTCTTTCTCTGGCACAACCTGCCAGCCCATTCAACATATGTTACGGCGTATTTGTGTTCAATTGTGTGACCTTGCCTCTCCAACTGCTCTTCTGATCATGAGAACTGTGTTGGATTTGATTGTAGAAGACTTGCAAAGGTATTTTCATTCCACCTTAAGAAGTTTTCCTCAAGTAACTCTTGACACAGATACCCTCTTTTACATAGTTTGGAAACTAGGGTATAGTAAGCCCAGATAACATATGGATATGTAAATATACACACACACACACACACACTAATATGTGTAAATTGTTTTCTTTAGAAGGCTTTATCTTCTCATATGTAAGTCATGTTGAAGATCTTGATTTGGGGCTTTTACTTAAATTTCCTTATAGCATAATGCTTGCCTGTGTGCATGTCCATGCTCATACATGTGTGGTCAGGACTTTCTATAGTTGCTTCTTTCTTTCCTTCTGTACATGGATTCTGGGGTTGACCTCAGGTCATTAGGGATGTTTTGTGAGTGCCTTTACCTCCTGCCCCAGTTTTGTGGTTTTTAAAAGGTGAAGTATAAACAACTACTCTGACTCGAAGTATATTATTGAAAACCTGAAATTATAAAATTTTACGGTGACTATAAACTTCTGGAAAAAAATCATTATATCAAAGGAAAGAGGTATATGTTTTATACAAAATTTGTGTGAATTGATATATAGAAAATATTAAATTGTGTTTAAAATCAAGAACCTTGTTTACTGAACATATTGATTTTATTTCAGCACTTCAGAAGATAAAGAAAAACAGTATACTAGCCAAACCACCAGGTTGCTTGCCCTTCTCGATGCTCTGGCTTCACACAAAGCTTGTAAATTAGCTATTTTGCATCTAATTAATGGAACTATTAAAGGCGATGAAAGATATGCAGAGATATTCCAGGATCTTTTAGCTTTGGTACGGTCTCCTGGGGACAGTGTTATTCGCCAGCAGTGCGTGGAATACGTCACATCCATTTTGCAGTCTCTCTGTGACCAGGTATTAATTGTTTTTATTGTCATTGTTTGTGTTGGTGTGTGCTTAACTGCTTGTCTTGATGTAACTCTTGTCTAGTAATTGTGATAGTAAACAATGCAGCTTGCTCATGGTGTATTACTTTTGGGTTATTTAGGAAGTTTGGTAAGTAGAGGAAAAGCAAACTGATTTGGTGCATGGTAGTTTTATTTGGCTTAGCTTTTGAGTCTCTGAGATTTTTTTCCTTTTGTAATATTATTGCCAACCTGGGTAATAACTTTTATGCAAAATCTTCAATACTTTTTATGGCCGATCAATATTTACTGTATTGCTTTCCTTCCTAATTACATCATTCAGTTTTATAACTTTGATTTTGGTCGAGTTAATATGTTGGTCTCTTGTAAGGATAACTTCTTTGTATGGTTAGTCTTTTGTAGCCCCAACTGGCCTCAAACTTGCTAGGTAGCTGATCTTTAATTCCTGATATTCCTCCTTCCATTGCCCACGTGCTAGGATTGCAGTGTGTGCCTCCAGGCCTGCTTTGTGTGGACAGCTTGAAGCAGCAGGAGTCACTGCAGTGTAGAGTATTCTGAGTGACACTTGCAGCTGCTTTCTACAGTAGTGTTTTTCTCCTGCTCTCTGTACTATTGACTTGTTTATAGTTTCATGAGATGGGTTCTATTCCCATTGTTTGGAATCTTTAAAGAACATTTCCCTGTAGTAACACATTTTTAACTAGTCAGAATGCTCATGCCAGCTAGTCATCAGATGTTTTTTTTTTTCTTCTCAGACAAAATATTTTTTACTAAGATCCTGTGTAGGCTAATGAAAGTGCAGTTTGGTTACACTGAAGACGCAGGGACATATTTGCATGTGGTTTGTTTTCAGAAGTGGTAGATGCCATGTTTAAGGCCTCTGTGATTGGTGCTCATTAAGTAATCTCTCCGAGTCCCACTGTTGACCCCTTGCTATCCCTTTCACTCAGATTTCACCGCCTTTTCCTTCTGATGCAAATCTGTGTTTACACGCCCCTGAAAGCCCGGTCACTTCTTAAATGAGGAGTGGATGTTTCTTTTTGTGTAGTTAGCTCCACTTGCTTAACACTAGAAAACTCAAGTTTTAAAAGTTAAAAATTAGAGGGAGGCACTGGAGATTGTGCCTAAAGTTTGTTTGCTCTGTCCACACCTTTTAATGAAGCTTTAAATTCTGATATTGATAAATTTAAGATTGCAGTCAAAAAATTTTATTTCTAGAAGCCTCTATAATGTAAAAGGGAGTGTGAATCAGTGAAAAATAGACTAAAGTATTTTACAAACACATTATAAAATAGAAACTATGCTCTTCTGAGTTCCTTATAAAGGCCATTTTTTTCTTTTACTGTAAAGTATAAATGTCAGCAAATTTCATAAATACATATAATGTACTTTGTTCAAGTCCACCCACCAGTTCATCCCAGTTCTAACTCTCCTCACCACTGTTATCTCACAGTTTTGCGTCCTTCCTCCCCTCTTAATGAGTCCTCTTAGTGCCCCAGCGTATACATGAGTGTAGGGCCATCTTGCATATCACGGGCTACATCCCTGAAGGAAACTGTCCCAGCAGATGGCGGCATGTTCCTGTGTACGGTGTCCTGCTCAGCTCTCCTCTGCTCCTCTCCCACCCACACTCCCGCCCGTATTCATGCCCTTTGCCAGCATGAGTCTGTTCCACCTTCACGTCTCAGGTAGTATTGATGTTATTATGCTCACTAGTCCTCTTCCGGAAGACCCCTGTCTCCTTACACAGCCCCTTTTAGTTTCATGATCTATACCATATTCACACCCACACTGATGACCTGAAAAGGAGAAGCCAGGATCCACAAAAGTGAGAACAATAGTGGCTTGTGTCTTTCTGAGTCCAAGTCATCAAAAGTAGCTGATGATGCTTTGTATGTATGGATGTCATTGGGCCAGTACGTCTTCCATCCTTGTCAAAGGCAATGCTGAACTCTTTTCCTTTCATGCAAATGGAAGATAAATTTTAAAAGATTCTTTAAAGGTAAAAAACAGTGTGAAGGAAAATACTGTGTTTTGTTCCTTAGATAGATATTCTTACAGTAGTTTATTATAAAGGAAGGGATGTTCTTTATCTTTTTGAATCTATGTTTGGGATGAAATCATAACAATAATTTCAAAATTTTTATTTACTTGTATGGTTGTTTTATCTGAATGCATGTCTCTGCACCACATGCCTGCCTGCCTGTTGAGGCCAGAAGAGGACATCAGATATGCTGGGGGGGACTGGAGCTTCATGTGGTTGTAACCCACTGTGTGAATGCTAGTTAATTGAACCCTGGTCCTCTGGAACAGCAGCCAGTGCTCGTAACAGCTGAGCCATCTGTTTCTGGGCTCAGCAAATGGGATTGTTACTAAGAATTAACTGGTGTGTGTTGAGAAATAGCAGTGGATGGTGATGCTCATTTGGAAATGCTTCTCCCACCCCCAGGACATCGCACTCATTTTGCCAAGCCCTTCTGAAGGCTCTGAGCTTGAACAGCTCTCCAACTCCCTGCCAAGCAAAGAGCTGATGACTGCAATCTGTGACTGTCTGCTGGTGTCTCTAGCCAACTCGGACAGCAGCTACAACTGTCTGCTGACGTGTGTCCGCACAATGATGTTTCTTGCAGAGCATGATTATGGATTGTTTCACTTAAAAAGGTAGGCTCTGCAGAATTTAATAGACTGTGCCCCACCCCTCATTTACTTAATATGGAAGGCTCGAAGTATGACTTCTTTCAGAGGGAAAATTTTGTTTGTGGCTGAGTCTCATTGGCAGTTAGTAGTGGATTTTACAGTCTTTTCTGTCTGAGTTCTACTTTCTGAGACTTATGAATAGCACTGTTATAAGTCTGCATAAGGATTTCTGTGCACCTGAAAACTTGTTTCTTTTGACTAGGTATCTCAGAGTGGAATTACTGGGTCATGTGATGGGTGGCTGTTTAATCAAAAGCTGCCAAGGTGTTTTTCAAGGTGTATCTCCTGTTTGCTTTCCATCTCCAGTGCATTAGAGTCACGGTGACTCCTCGGCCTCATCAGAACCTCGCATCATCCGGGTTGTGTTGTTTGTTTATTGATATGGAGCTTTCCTTCCTGTGTTGCTCAGGTTGGCCTCAGACTCCTGGGCTTCATTCCTGCAGTCTCAGCCTCCAGAGGAGTTAAGATGAGAGACATGATGTCATGTCCTGGGTTTGCCAGGCTTTTTTTTTTTTTTTAATTTTCCTAAAAGACATTCTAATAGAAATATTAGCTGTAGATTTTTTTTATTGTTGTTTTGGGTCATTAGTTTGAGAAAGGGCCTTGTTCTATAGCCCAGGGTGGCCAGGAACTTGTAGTCCTTAGCCACTGGAATGCTAGGATTATAGCCACGAACCAAATGCTCAATGTAGACTCCAGTTTTTCTTAGAGCATTTACAAACCTAACTCATTTACTTAAGGTTTTTTGCAGTCCCTAGTAATTGGGCTGATCTAGTTTTGAGCCTCTTATTTTTTTATTATTATTATTTTTTCTTTATGTCTGATTTCATTCCTATTTGTCATGACTTTCTGACTGTGTTACAAAGTTCTCAAGAGCAGGAGGCTGGTCTTTCTTCCCTTTATGTTGCTTTAAATACATGTATATCTTATCCAATGGCTTCCCACAACCTGACACCTATTTGGTAAATGGGAAACACTGCTTGTTTAGTATTAACATCATACTTATTTCCATTTGTCTGGTTATGTTGTAGCTTAAAAGACAGTTAAATATTGAAATGGTTTGTCCTTGAAATTCTCTTGAAACTAAGAACCATGTAAGTGTATAGACAAATTATGATCAGTGTTTTAGACACACACCGAGGGGGTTTGTTATGCATAAGTCATTCTGTATTGGGGTTGGCAGTTTGGACTATAGGCTGAGTCTGATTTTCTGTAGTCACTACAAATAAGGAGTTGCTGGGATATCATCTGTGCGTGTCCAACATCACTTCCCTACCATTCCAGCCTGCAGTGGTTAACTCTGAGTTATGAATAGCTCACAAAGCCTAATGTTTACATCCAGTTCTCAAGCAGGTGGACCTCTGGCCTAATGTTTACCATGCAGTTCTCAAGCAGGTGGGCCTCTGGCCTAATGTTTACCATGCAGTTCTCAAGCAGGTGGGCCTCTGGCCTAATGTTTACATCCAGTTCTCAAGCAGGTGGACCTCTGGCCTAATGTTTACCATGCAGTTCTCAAGCAGGTGGGCCTCTGGCCTAATGTTTACATCCAGTTCTCAAGCAGGTGGGCCTCTGGCCTAATGTTTACCATGCAGTTCTCAAGCAGGTGGGCCTCTGTTTAGGCCTTTGTTAGTCTTTGTAATTCTTAAGTTAGCTTTCCCAGGTTAGTCTCTGAGATAGCGCTAGCCCTCTTATGTTAGGGAAACCTTTACATCATGAAAAGAAATATAAATATGGAACTAGTAAGTTGCTTGTGATAGGTTTTGAAAGTTTATTATTTGAAAGAAGTTTTTAGTAAATGCCAGGCATGGGGATTCATTTTGTAATCATAGCAACTGGAAAACTGAGGCAGGAGGATTGTGAATTTGAGGTTAGCCTGCCCTGCATAGTGAGAACTTGCCCCATCTCCGCCTCCCATCCCCCAAAAAAAGAAAAAGGAAAAAAATAATGTAATTGAAGATTAAATGAAGCGATTTTTTAGGTTAAATTTGTGAACAGAGACATCTAAGTATATCTTTATGTTTTTTAAAATGGTAAAATAAATTTTCTGAACTTAGTTATTTCTCATACTAACCTTATATACTTAACATTTTGATGTATTATCTCTTTTTTTGTTGTTTTGCTTTGTCTTTGTTCCTTTTGAAACAGAACCTCATTTTGAAGCCCTGGTTGACCTAGCACGGTGTTTCTCAACCTGTGGGTCTTGGCCCCTTCGAGGGTTGACCAACACTTTCACAGATGTCACATATCAGATATTCTACATTATGATTCATAACGGTAGCAAAATTCCAGTAATAAAGTAGCAACAAAATGATTTAATGGTTGGAGGTCACCATAATAAGATAAAGAACTATATTAGAGGGTTGCTGCATGAGGAAGGTTGAGAACCACTGGCTTAGTTACTGCTTTCCTCCTTTCTGCTTCTAAGCACTGGGAGTACAGGTGTGCAGTACCAAGCCTGGCTTATTTTCCTTACAGTTCTTATGTCTGCTGTTGTTTTAATTTCAGTTCCTTAAGGAAGAACAGTAGTGCTCTGCATAGCTTGCTGAAGCGAGTGGTCAGCACCTTCAGTAAGGACACTGGCGAGCTTGCGTCGGCCTCTCTGGACTTCATGAGACAGATCCTCAACTCTGATGCAATGGTTAGTGTGCATTTACTATTTTTATTTGATTTCTTTACAACATTACCAATTACCTCAATTAAAAATATATGTTGGAACTTAGAGTGATGCCCTTTTCATCTCCTTATAAAGTGGAATGCGCCCAAAAGACAGAACAGCTGTTTTTTTTCGTCCATGTGTGTTGAAATCTGATTAAGACCCTTCTGTAGTGGTCCATATTCCAGAAGCCATTAATAAAACCTGTCTTAAGAAGTACTTGGGGACCCCATGTGGTAGTGCACTCCTTTAACCCAGCACTTGCCTGGTCTATAGAGAAAGTTCCAGGACAGCCAGAGCTACACAGAGAATCCCTGTCTTGAAAAACAAACAAACAAAACATTAAAAAAAAAGAGGGAGAAAGGCTTGAGGTTAAATAAGTTTGACAGTGTTACACCTCCCCAAACTTTATTATACACACTATTACTAGAAACTGAGTTCCTGCATATTTTTATTGCAGAATAATCCAGCCTTTCATAAAAAAGATTGACTAGGGAATATGTGTGTGTGTGTGCGCGCGCGCGCGTGCGTGCGCCATTATATACTTTTCAACACTAGTTTAAGAAATTCATCTCATGGGGACTGGAGAGCTGGCTCGGTGGTTAAGAGCACGGCTGCTCTTCCAGAGGACCCAGGTTCAGTTCCTAGCACCCACGTTCCAGTCACCATTGTCTATAACTTCAGTTCCAGATGATCTGATCTGTCACATAGATAATACATGGAGGCAGAACACCACTGCATGTAAAAGAAAAATAAATCTTTTTTTTTTAAAAAAAGAAAAACTAATTCAGCTGATACTTCAGAGTAAAGTCTAGAGAAAGTTGTAAAGGATCTTTTTATTGTAGGGTTACAAAATAAAAGATTTTATGAGAAAGTGTAAGCATACTAGTTATTGTGTATGTAATTTATAAGAATTTTTTTGGTAACCCATCCTATCTGACATTGTCCTCCAATTTTGTTGTCAAAGTTTTTGCTGTTTTTGGTGATCCATGCTTCTGAATGACAGAGTTCAGGGCTAGCCTAGTCTGTTTACATAGTGAGTTCCAGACTAGCCAGGGTTACATGATTACATGTCTATGTTGTGAAAGGTTGTTGAATTTTGCTAAATGCTGTATGTGATTCTATTGTGATAACCACATGTGTTTTCTCCGTATTACTTTAAGTGGATTGGGTTTTGGTTGTTGAACCAACATTGTTTTCCTGGGATTAGTCCAGTTTGATTCCTTTTATGGATCCAATTTGTATTGTTTAGTAAGGATTTTTTAGGTATGTATTCACAAGGGGTCTTGGTCTGTAACTGTCTTTTTTGGTAATGTTTTTTGGCTTCATTGAGCTGAAGAGATTTCATTTTTTAGGTTTTAGAAGTTTGTGAAGGATGTTGTGTGTGTGTGTGTGTGTGTGTGTGTGTGTGTGTGTGTGTGATGTGTGTTCATGTTTGAGACAGGCTTTCTCTGTTGCCCTGGCTGTCCTGAAACTCAATTTGTAGAACAAGGCTGGCCTCAAACTCAACGAGATCTGCCTGGCTCTGCCTCCCGAGTGCTGGGATGCCACTGCTTGGCACAGATCATTAATTGTTTAATGAAGCCATTTGGGATCTGGGCTTTTCTTTGTGGGAAAGCTCTGTGTTGCTCTGTTGTGAGAAATGGAATGAGTCACTGTTTGATGTCATCCCTGTGCTGGGGCCTCACTTGTCTTCTCTGTATTTCTCTAATTCTAGAGAATGATCTGCTGACAGGAGCCCCTTTTCTCTTTAAAAATACTAATTTAATTAAGTCCATTCAGATTATTTTAAGCCTAAGTTTCTTTTTTCATCCTTTTGGAAATACATTTCTCTATGTTCATCTTTAGTATCTGATGGCATATAATTGTTCTTAGTATTTTCTGGTAAGCTGTCTGCCTTTCCCCTGATTTTAGTAAATTGAGTCGTTGGGGCCTCATGCTGGCCTAGTGCCCTGTCTCTGCTTTTTTCTGTGTTCCTTTCTTTCTCTTTTTTCTTTTCCTAAGTCTGGATAAATGTTTGTCACTTTTGTTGATCTTTAAAATTTTGTTTTCTAAAGTTGTAGTTAATTTAATTCACCCATGGTCCCAACAGCAGATAATTTCAGAAATAAATAATTTGTATGTTTTAAATGAGCCCCACTCTGTGAGTGTGGCGAAACCTCGCCTGTCTTGCACATGAGTCACCGTGTCCAACCCGTCTACACATGCGAACTGTTCACCTTTAGTCAGTCAGTAGCCATGTAGGTAACAGCTAGATTGGCCCTAATGCTACCACTGTATGTGTATCTCATCGTGATTTTCATACTTGGAGTTTGGTAATTCCTTGGAAGTGTAGATCAGTATAGTTTATAAATTTGGGAAGCATTCAGCCTTATCTTCTCAGATATTCTGATTTGTTCCTCCTCTTTTAAAACTCTTAAATTAAAATGTTGGGGATACACTGACTGCTCTTCCAGAGGTCCTGAGTTCAATTCCCAGCAACTACATGGTGGCTCACAATCATCTGTAATGGGATCAATGCCCTCTTCTGGTGTGTCTGAACACAGTGACAGTGTACTTACATAAAACAAATAAATAAAAAATTCTTCTTTTTAAATTTTTGTGTGTATGTTGCTAGGGACTGAGCCCAGGAAGGACCTAGCACATCCTAGGCAAGTGTTCTACCACTGAACTACATCCCCAATTCTTCTTACCTTTTGTAGTTTGATGTCATTGAACTGTCTAGGCTATCTTTGAACTTGCCATATAGCTCAGACTGCCTTAAACTTGCTATCTTCTTGTCTCTGCCCCCTAGTAGCTTGGATTATAAATGTTGCCATTACACTTGGCTTGTATTATTTAACTTAATAGATAAAATGTTTGACAGATGAAATTTATGATGGCTTCACATACAATTTTTTTTTAAAAAAATTTAATAAAATGTCTATTTTCCTGGAACCACACAGGAGTTTAGTTTGTAAAACCCTTAAGAATTGTTTCTACTTATCATCATATTGTAATTTTGACCCTCTATCCACTCCTTCAACCCCCTGGCCCCTGAGACAGAGTTTCTCTGTGTAGCCCTGGCTGTCCTGGAACTTATTCCATAGACCAGGCTGGCCTTAAACTCACAGAGATCCACCTGCTTCTGTCTCCCATGTGCTGGCTTTAAAAGTGTGCAGCACCACCGCTCAGTTATTTGATCCTCTGTTTTCTAAGACTACTTTTAATTAGAAGCAAATGGGCTAAAATGTAAGTATTGTGTTTCGTTTACAAACTGTCTAGGGTCTGAGAATGCAGCTTAGTGGTGGAGCACTTGCCTAGTGCGTACAGAACCCTATGTCTGATCCCACACAAATAAACCAACAAATGAGCAAACTGTTTTGGTCGGGTTGGGTTCTTAGAGATGTATAGAATCTTTTAGTTTATAAATTGTTCCTTTAGAGGATAGTCTGAATAGAACTTGACTCCTTCAGTACAGGGTTTGAACTTGTTTATCTTTTCCCCTAAGAACACATTAGATTATTCACCATGCAGCATTCAGCAGTAGAACTGTAGACCCAGTGGCTGTGGGTCTCTTGTTCAAGCCAGTGCCCTTACTTCCTCAGCCTAGTGTTCTCTGAAAAGAGCAAGTGCTCCGCCAGGCTCATTGTCAGATGGAGGCTGAGTTTGTTAAGAGTACTCTTTCATTCGATAGCCCAGTTAGGTAGCACATGCTTGTAATCCTAGCAATTGGGAAATGGAGGCAGGAGGACCAGTTTGAGGCCAACAGTGAGTTTGGAGCCATTCTGGGCTACATGAGAACTTTTTTTTTTTTTTAAAAAAGAAGAAGAATGTTCATTTTGTTTTTGATATTTGAGGATTTATAGGACAAAAAAAAAAGAAGAATGTTCATTTTGTTTTTGATATTTGAGGATTTATAGGACAAATGTTATGAATTCCAAACAAGATTGTAAATGTTTGTGCCAGTTAAAAATACTACATCTTGAGGGTTGGAGGGATCAGTGGTTAGGAGTGCATACCTCCATTGCAGAGGCCCTGGTTCCCAGCACCCACACAGGCAGCTTAGAACTGCCTGGGACTCCAGCTTTAGGGGATCTGACACCCTCTTGTGGTCCTCACAGGTTCCTGCACACACATGGTGTACCTAAACTTAGGAAAACTCAACACAAAAGCATTAAATCCTGCATCAGGATTGGTAGTGACACTTTTCTTTTGGGATTTTGTTCCTGGTAGAGCATAATTCATTTGGAGTCATTTAAAACAAGAAATGTTGGACTTGCAACTACGCTTTGGCATATATGTAACTGTGTAACATGCATCTTTTTGTGTATTTATGATATATATTTTTTGGGGGGGGCGTTTAAGACAGGGTTTCTCTGTGTAGCCCTGGCTGTCCTGGAACTCACGCTGTAGACCAGGCTGGCCTGGAACTCAGAAATCCACCTGCCTCTGCCTCCCAAGTGCTGTGATTAAAGGTGTGTGCCACTACTGCCCAGCATATATATGATTTTAAAGTAGGAAATGGTTGTTTTACTGTGTGGCAGGTCTTACATATGATAGTTGCTGTTCTTTTTGCCTCTTTTGTCTTCAGACATGTAATTCAGCTTCCTTCAGTTCTTTGTCCTTGTAGACATCTTCTTGCCTCTCCAACATGACAGTTATCTGTCCTGCCAATGCAAATGTTTGCTAGTAAATATGTTTTTGAAAAATATATGTTAGTAATTTAAATATGTGTTTACCTGTTTATTTTATTAATCTACTCAAAATATTTTCACTTTCAGTGAGCTGAGTCCTTTTTAAAAGCAGCGTTTGTTGAGTTGTAAGGATTATAGCGTTGAGGGAAACATCATAGCAAATGGCTGAAATAGGTCAATAAATTTAGAAGCATCTTTGTAGATTTCTCTGTTCTCAAATTTAACTTGTGTGTGACGTTTACAGGGCTGTTGTGGAGACGATAGTGGTGTCATGGAGGTCGAGGGCACTCACCCACCCCGGACGATGAGCATTAACGCTGCAGAGTTAAAACAGCTCCTACAGAGCAAAGAAGAGAGTCCAGAGAGTCTGTTCCTTGAGCTAGAGAAGCTTGTTTTGGTAAAAAGAAAACTAGAAAAAATAGTAATAAATCAGCATTCCTTCTCAGTGTGACTAATTCCACCTTTCCATGGTGACCTTTTGAAATAAGAGAACCCTTAACTGGGTAACTCTTTGGATTAATAACTTGGAGTGCACTTCTCCATCGTGTTATGAATCTCACTGGTAGACAAAGGAGGTTTTGTTTGAATTATTTATTTTTGAATTCGGGATGCTTCTGCTGCCATCATTTAAAAATAAAGTGACAGTGGTTTTGATGTTTGTTTCATTTTAATATGTTTGTTAAGTTGGTGACTCTGGATGGTGTCCAGAGTTTTAGTGTGTAATTCTACCTCTTTTGCTACTGTCAGTAGATAAGGGCTTAAGTGCTCAGGCTTTGTTTGCTGGCAATTCTCATGCTTATGTTGTGTCTAGGAGCATTCTAAAGACGATGATAATCTGGAGTCTTTGCTGGATAATGTGATTGGACTGAAGCAGATGCTGGAGTCATCCGGTGAGCCTTTGCCCCTCAGTGACCAGGATGTAGAACCAGTACTGTCAGCCCCAGAGTCTCTCCAGAATCTATTTAACAACAGGTAACATAACCCGGATTTGAGTTCAAGTAGAGAGCATTTAAATAATGGCTGCAAGAGTCTAGATTGGGTCAACGAACTGTTTGCTTTTAAAGAATGAGATAGTAAAAATTCCAAAGTCTGCAGACTATCTATAGCCTCTTTTATATTTTATAGTTTTTGTTTGTTTATTTTGCTTTTTTAGAAAAACTTTAAAAATACGCACCTATGCCTAGCATATAAACTGAATAAAAACAGTCTGGCAGACCAAGGTTGACTGACCCAAGCTTTGAGAACATAGAACTTCTTTTTTGTGGTTGTCCCTTTGAAAATAGGATCTCATGTAGATTAGGCTGGTTTAGAATCTGTGATCCTCCTGCCTTAGCCTTCTGACTACTAGAGTGATGGGTGTGAACCATGATACTGAACTGAGGGTTATCTGTCTCTTGACCTTTAGAGTATTGTAGCCTTGTTGACCATCTAACATGACACAATTAGTTTCTGTATTTAGAACATTTAAATATTAGCAGTTTCTGTTCAAATTGGTACAGTGCTATCAACCTGCATTTTTGGAAATAAATCCAGGCTCTGATTTACTGACAGCCCCAAACCTGTTAGAGTTGGATTTTTTTTTTAAGTTTTTATTTATTCTTGTATACAATGCATTCTCCTGGCAGCTTCCCCTCCTTCCACTCCTCTGCCTTTCCAACCTCCCCTCTTCCCCAGATTCACAGCAACTCCTCTTCTTGCCAGAAAAGAGCAGGCCACCCAGGGACATTAGTTATGTATGCCATGATATACAACAAGACCAGGCCCAAACCCTCACATCAAGGCCGAGTGAGGCAGCCCAGCAGGAGGAAAGGGGCCCAAAAGCAGTCGGGAGAGTCAGAGACACCCTCACTCCTACTGTCAGGACTCCCAAGCTAGCAACCGTAACATATATACACGGGACCGCCCAGGGCCGACCCACAGAGGCTCCTCTGTGAGTGCAGCCTCAGTCTCTTTGAGTCCCCCGTGAGCAATGCTCAGTTGATTCTGGAGGGGCTCTGCAGACTATGTTCTTCCGGTTTCCTTTCTCTCTGGATCCCACAATTTCTCCTCCTCCTCTTCCCCTCTTCCTTGAGGTTCCCTGAGCTCCAAGGCACAGACCCAATGGAAACCTCCCACCTGGCCATTCTTTCCGCTTAATTTTTGTCTCTAGGTCTCCATATCCGCTCCCATCAGCTGCCAGAGGCAGCCTCTCTGAAGACTGGACCAGACACTGATCTGAGGGTGTAGCAGAACATCATTAGGAATCGTTTCATTGGTCTCCCCCAGCCCCAACAGGGTTTATTTTTTGAAGCTTTGGTTTTTAAGGATACTTGATTTTTGAATAGCTTTTTGAACGATTAAGGGCTAATCCTTTTAATACTCTGGAGGATAATAATTTTAATTATTTTACGTAGACAAGCCAAAATACTTTTATTTTGGGATTCTGCTTTTGACCATATACTTTTTCCATATTCTAGGACTGCATATGTGTTGGCTGATGTCATGGATGATCAGTTGAAATCTATGTGGTTTACTCCATTCCAGGCTGAAGAGATCGATACAGATCTGGATTTGGTATAAAAGATTTTATGACTAACTTAGAAAAAGTTGATATTTCTGCTGTCTTCTTTGCGTGTTGATAATAGTCTAGCAGTTTATATAATGTCTATTTGAGGGCAAATTCATGTTATCTCTATGACAGTTGCCCACTTTATTGAAATCTAGAACTCATCTTTTTTATACTATTCATTTCACTTCGATTAGTTAATTTGTATTTTGAGATTATGATGAGGGAAACATGAGATTCTTACATATGTCCTCTGGAGCACATGGTTTCTTTATGCTGCTGGAGCACAGCATAACATGTCTGACAAGACTGTTGGTTCTGCATTGGGTTCCAGGAGAGGAATGGTGTGGCCTCTGCCCTCGGAGCGGTAGTTGATACTCTTAAGCATAGTGCTGTGAAGGTTTGTTAATGTCAGCGCAGGCCGTGTGTGCTTCTCAGAGCTGTGCTGCTGCAGCTGATATTAGCCACATTGTGTACTGTACCTGTATATTACCTGTTTCCTTTATCAAAAAAATCTGTTGGGTATATTCCCTTGTCCAAAGGATACTAGTGTTCATCATGAGTAATGAAACGGAAACTGGAAGGATGGGTTCCTTTGTATTGAAGATGTGTTTTGTGTATTGATAGCTGCTTTTCCTTTAAGGAAAACACACACACACACACACACACACACACACACACACACTATAGCTAACATTGCATTAAAGAATTTTGCAGCCGGGCGGTGGTGGCGCACGCCTTTAATCCCAGCACTTGGGAGGCAGAGGCAGGAGGATTTCTGAGTTTGAGGCCAGCCTGGTCTACAAAGTGAGTTCCAGGACAGCCAGGGCTACACAGAGAAACCCTGTCTCGGAAAAAAAAAAAAGAATTTTGCAGAGAAGATTCCACCTTACGTTCGTACAGTGTCTTTACCATGTGCTAGTATATCACATCAACAGGACAAAAAAAATGTAAAATACTTGAATGAGCTTGTATTATCACATTAATATTGAGAGTGTCTGCTTCTCAGACTGAAGTGATTTATTCATTATTCTGGTCCCACTCTAGTCCTTTATAATTAGTAGTAATTATTATGCTTTTCTTTTTAATACAAAAAAAAGTATAAAAATAACTTGAGAAGGCAAAAAAAAAAAAAAGAATTTTACTATAAACTTTTTAGTGATTCATTAGAACTGTGCTGTCCAGTAAGCTCTATAGAGATAGACATGCTCTGTGCTTTTCCTTCTTTGGTATAGTAGCCAGTAGCTTTTTGTGACTCTTGGAAAATTAAAATTTAGGTAGTGTAACTGAAACACTGAATTTTGGTTAGGCATGGTAGCCTATACCTGTAATCTCAGTCCTAAGAAGTTAGAGGCAGAGAGTTCTGTGAGTTCAAGGCCAGTCTAATCTACATAGTGAGTTCCAAGCATGCTATATATTGTAAGAACCTCTCTCTTAACAATAAGCACTGAATCTGATTGAGTCTTAACTACTATAAATTTAAATACTCCCACATAGGAATTGGAGAGATGGCTCAACAGCTGTGTATTGATGCTCTTGTAGAGGACTTACCTTAGTTCCTAGTACTTACATAGCAGCTCACAACTACTGAAAACTCCAGTTCTCAGGAATCTGATGCCCTCTTCTGACCTCTGTGGGTACCAGGCACATACATATACACAGGCAAAACATTCATACAAATATAGTAAAAGTAAACTTAAAAAAAAAAAAAAGAAAAAACAACCTCACATGTAGTTGATGGCTAAGGTATGATATTAGGCAGTACAAGTTAAAATGTTTGTGTGAGAGGTTGTTCATTTTCAGCTAGGAGTGGTGCCACTAAAGTGACAGAATTGCTACAAATTTGAAGCCATTCTGGGCTTCATAGTTCTTTCTAGGCCATACTGAGCTACAGACAAAGAGCTTGACAAAAATCAAAACAAAACATGACAAAACCTAAGTTTTCCTTTTGTGGGGTTATAGGGAGTCTTGGAGACAGTTTCTCTGTGTAGCCCTAGCTGTCCTGGAATTCGCTGTGTAGACCAGGCTAGCCTTGGACTCAGAGATCTGCCTGCCTCTGCCTCCTGAGTGCTGGGAATAAATCACTGCTTGGCTATATTTTGTTTTTTTAAACTCAAATAGGACTCTCTCACAGTGATAACTGTGACCATGGTTTAGAGAAATTTTAGACCTTATAAGTAGCTTTAATTCTTGTTTCTCTGACATTAAGCGTAGATTGGAATGTCATGAAGTGCATCAAGCTTTTGGGAGTCTGCAGCACATAACCCTTTTCTAATGAATGTGGGTGATTACACAAGGTGGCCATGGCATTGTCTCCACAGGATCATTACTGTCCTTTGGGTGTCCTGTTATTAATTTATATAGTGTGATCCTGAGGTTCCTGTCACACAGTTGCTTTCTAGACTTGCAGACCTGCAGCTTTGAGGAGGATTCAACTTCTAGGGCTTTCTGTTCTTGTTAATACCAGTGATGCGACTTCCTGAAAAGATAGAGGTAGATTTATGATCAAATTACCATGAGAGTGAAATAGAATTAGTAGGTAATGGCAGTTTCTGTAGTGAACGTTACACAAACGTTCTTGTGTTGTGTCTTATGACTGCAGGTAAAGGTTGACTTAATCGAGCTCTCTGAAAAGTGCTGCAGTGACTTTGATTTGCACTCAGAATTAGAGCGCTCATTTTTATCAGAACCATCGTCTCCAGGAAGAACCAAGACTACCAAGGGATTTAAACTTGGGAAACATAAGCATGAGACATTCATAACCTCAAGGTAAAATTCCTTCTACTGATGATCGTATCTTACAGTAAGCACGTAACTGTAAACCCCTCCCTCCTTTTGAGACAAGAGTCTCTCTATTATGTAGCTCTGGCTATCTTAAACTTACTGTTTAGACCAGGCTAACCTCAAGCTCACAGAGATCTGCTTGCCTCTGCCTCCGAAATTCTGAGATTAAAAGTGTGTGTCATCTTGGCTGGCATAAGTGTAATAAGAATGTTTAAAGTGAGTAATTTCATGAAATGACTGGTGTATCCTATTGTTTTTTTGTGGCTGCTGTTGCTGGGGTTTGAACCCTGGGCACTTGTAAGTCCTTGTGCTGGTCTTTCATTGGTCAAGAAACAGGCTGGTTTGTTAAAAAAATATTGTTAGTCTTGCTGGGTGGTGATGGTGCATGCCTCTAATCCCAGTACTCAGAAGGCAGAGGCAGGTAGATTTCTGAGTTCAAGGCCATCATGGTCTACAGAGTGAGTTCCAGGACACCCAGGGCTATACAGAGAAGCCCTGTCTCAAAACAACAACAAAAATATTGTTAGTCTTATCAATAAACAAGCATATGGTTTTAAGCTAGTTGTTATACTATCACAGAAAGTCATATTACTATAACAGTTCCTATAATGGAGTACCAAACGGTGACATTCCATTTTTAGTATTGTAAAGATGGACTATAACGTTTTCATTGGAAATCTGAAAAAGAAAAATTTTCTCATAGAGTGCTTTTGTCTTAACAGTGGAAAATCTGAATACATTGAACCTGCCAAACGGGCTCACGTTGTGCCACCACCCAGAGGTCGGGGCCGGGGAGGATTCGGGCAAGGCATACGGCCCCATGATATCTTCCGTCAGAGAAAGCAGAACACGAGCAGGCCGCCATCCATGCATGTGGATGACTTTGTTGCAGCCGAAAGTAAAGAAGTGGTCCCTCAAGATGGAATACCCCCGCCAAAGCGGCCACTCAAAGTCTCACAGAAGATTTCCTCCCGGGGTGGATTTTCAGGCAGTCGAGGAGGACGGGGTGCTTTTCATAGTCAGAGCCGGTTTTTCACACCACCTGCTTCTAAAGGTAACCTGCCTTCTAATGGGCCAGAGTGGGAGCAGTGAGCACACGGCCCAGATAGGGTGGGCCCAGACACGGGTCTCCCTGCACTTAAGCTGCCTCTATTGCTCCCTTTGCTGTGTTGTGCTTTCAGTTATGAGGGTTCCTGCCTTCCTTCCTCCTTTCCTTTCCTTTCCTTTGTTTTCCTTTCCTTTCCTTTCCTTTCCTTCCCTTCCCTTCCCTTCCCTTCCCTTCCCTTCCCTTCCCTTCCCTTTCCTTCTTCCTCTCTCTCTCGTTCTCTTTCTTTTTTCTTTCCTTCCTTTTCTTTTTTTAAAATAAGATTTATTTATTTTATGTGTAAAGTACACTGTAGCTGTCTTCAGACACACCAGAAGGCAAGAAGGCATTGATCTTATTACAGATGGTTGGCCACCATGTGGTCCCTAAGAATCGGGAAGAACAGTCATTGCTCTTAACTGCTGAACCATCTCTTCAGGCCCTTTCTTTTTTAGCTATTTTCCTTTTTACATAGAAGGGAAAAAAAGTATTTTTGAGACAGTGTCTCACAATGTACCCTTGACTGGTCTGAATCTCACCATGTAGATCAAGTTCCAACTGCCTCTGCCTCCTGAGTTAGAACTCAGGATAAAAGATGTACACTACCATGCCAACCTGAAGAAAATTTTAATATATTTTATTTGTGTGGGTATTTTGCTTGTATGTGTGTCTGTTCACTACATGTGTGCTTATTGCCCAATGAGGCCAGAAGAGGTCATTGGATTCCTGAGGCTGGAGTTAACACGGGTGTGAGCTACCATGTAGGTGCTGGGAATTGAACCCTGTCCTCTGGAGGGCTGTCCGAGCCATCTCTCCAGCTCTCACAATGACAATGTTATATATCCCCCCTGAGCAACACACGTGTGTCATTTTCACAGCTAACCTCTCAGCACTGTCTTGCTGCTCTCTATAGTTGGTCATTTGCTTCTCTTACCTGTTTGTTATCTTTCCTGGTTTCCACTCACGAGTGGCGTGTATGGGTATATGTGTGCAGATGAGGGCAAAGGTGTATATGGGTGCTGGAGGTCGGCTGATACTGGTTATTTTCCTCAAATACTCTCTACCTTATATACTCACAGAACCTTTCACTTGACCCCAGGCGTGTTGTGTCAGCTAGACTCGCTAGCCGGCACGGGACAGCGATGCCCGTGACTGCCTCTCACTTGCTGGCATTATAAATGGGCAGGGGCTCCTGTGCTTGCCCAACATGTCTGTGTGGGTGACAGATCTAGAGTCAGTTCCTCATGCTTTTGAGGCCTGCTCTTTTCCCCTCTGTGCCGTCTCCATCGCTCTCTCCACTCTCCTTCAGAGGCAGGCTGTTGCTATGTAGTTCAAGCTAGCCTGGAACTCATAACTCTGCTGCCTTCCTCTTCCCGGTGCTGACCTTGCAAAGTGCTGGGCATGCACAGTTGTACATGGTTTGTATCTTTTTCTCCATTTTTAAATCCAGTTTTATTTGTGTATGTGTCTATGCATGTGCACATATATGTATGTGCATGCTTACAGAGTCCAGACTAGGCAGGCATTGGATCCCTTAGACCTGCAGTTAAGGACATTTATGAGCTGCTTAACTTGGGTGCTGCTGGTATTTGAAGTCTGGTCCTCATGATTGAACAGTAAGTGCTTTTAACTACTGAGTAATCCCTCCGTCCCTTATTTTCTTTAAACCGTTGTATTTAATTTATTTTAAATTGTTTGAAGAGTTTAGACACTGAATATACTTACAGATATTGTTGTTGTCTTTGTTTTTATACAAAGTGTTGCTATGTAGCAAGATTCATCCCAAACTTGTGATCCTCCTGCTTCAGAAAGTACTGGAATTACAGGCATATGTCCTCACACTGGTTTCAGAGATACCAGTCTCTTCTCACCCCACACCCCACCCCCACTGTCTTCTTCCCTTACCTCTCTACTCTCTTTCACACACACACACTCTATTTTATTTAAGACAGGGTCTTATGTATCCCTAATGTATTTTATGTACTGAGGCAGGATTCAAATTCACTGTGTAGTTGAGGGAATCTTGTCTTCTTTACCTCATGAGTGCCGGGGTGACAGGCATGTCCCATCACAACCCAGCCAGAAATGTTTCTTCACTAGTAAGCTGTGACGTGTTTTCATACCTGCTGAGTTAGGAAGGTGAGTGAAGGGAACTCAGTTTGCATTAATAGAATCTTGTGCACAGAAGGGCATCAGGAACCGTCCTCAGGACTTCATCTAGTTCTCTTGCATCAAGCAAATGGTGTAGTTCTCTGAGAACCACTTTTACAGAGGAGAATGTGAGTGGCGGAACAGTGTTTGAGCCACGGCAGTCTGGTGCTGTAGTCACCCTGCACTTAACCACTGTGTGATGCTGCTCAGGGTAGAGACATTCAGATGCTGCTGTATCACCCTCGAAGAGTAACAAGAGCCAGTCAGGTTTTCATTAATTGAGTTGGATAGTGGGGTGTGATGTGAGTAGCCTGTAACCTCCACTCTTAGGAGTTGGAAGGCAGGAAGTCCGCAGGTTTGAGAAATCCCCCAAACAAGGGAAGCAACCCAAGTGTGAAATCAGTTGATTGTGTTCTTTGTGTTTAGGAAACTACAGTCGTCGGGAAGGAACCAGAGGCTCGAGTTGGAGTGCTCAGAATACTCCTCGAGGAAATTATAATGAAAGTCGAGGGGGCCAGAGCAATTTTAACAGGGGTCCTCTTCCACCATTACGACCACTTAGTTCTACAGGTGTGTGTTGCTCCCCACTTGTTCCTGCTGAGAAACTCCTTCTTTTCAGATTGCGAACGCCATTTCCTTTTGTTTTGGGAGAGACTTATTTTAAAGTTAGGTTTACACCAGGGAATGAAACTTAACTGCCAGTGTAATCTGAAGTGTCTCATGATGATGGGCCATATTTAAAAAACAAACCAGTTGTTATGGTGCCCTTTGAGCTGCAGAGTATTTTGATAGCAAGAGTAGCATCATATAGTGGATACTGTTCTATGTACAGGATTGTATAAGCATAGAATCCTTTTTTTCTACATTACTATCTCAGGTTTAGGATTCTTATCAAGCATTATTTTGGTTTTAAATGGGCAGTCTAAAAATAAGTTCTTTTAAAAAAAAAAGTGCATGTGCGCACATGCAAGTGTGTGTGTGTGTGTGTGTGTGTGTTCGTCCATGCATGGGTGTGTGCGTGCCTGCCTTAAGTTTTATTTTGGGATATAATTCTCAAAAGTCATAGCTCACCTGTTTAAAAGTATAAGCACTATACAACAGGCAAGGAAAGGATGTTTGAACTAAAAGTGATCTTGTTTTTCTTTTCTAGGTTACCGCCCTAGTCCCCGGGATCGAGCTTCTAGAGGCCGAGGAGGGCTCGGACCGTCCTGGGCTAGTACAAATAGCGGCAGTGGAGGCTCGAGAGGAAAGTTTGTTAGTGGAGGCAGTGGTAGAGGCCGTCACGTACGGTCCTTTACTCGATAGACATGCTCTTGGGAACACCCCAAGTAAATGGACATTTCATGAGGACAAAAAACAAGCAGACCTTGAAGGACCAATGTAGACTTAGCAGTTATATCTGGATACATCTGAGAGAATATTTTTATCTGAAGAAAGCAGATTTTGTTTGATACTTAACAAGATTTCAATAAAAATCCAAACTTTGTATGTATGTTTGTATATATTTTTCCCATTTTTATATGGTATTTATTTAGAAAATTTCTAGGTAGAAAGAAAAAAACTAAATGTTTTGTTTTGTATTTTTCTTGCTTATACTATAGATATTCCCAAACTTTCGTAGCCTGTGACACCCTTTAGTGTGTCTTGGGAATTTTTTCAGTGTCCCTAGGCCAAAAGCAAACTTAATACTTTGTTTATTATGAAACAGTTAGGTCCAGCAACTGAAGACTTTCCACCACCACCACCACTAGTAACTGGACACTGCTCAAGGCCTCACTCACCCCTGGAAACAGCAGCCTTCCCCGTCGGGTTTCCCGAGCAGCACTGTTTATCAGACTGCTGAAAAGTTGTTACAAATGTGTGCTGTCATGGAAAGTCATCCAGTGTTACCCAGTGCTGAAAATGTGAACTACCTCAAATTAGTAGTTTATGTGGTGTCCAGCAGATGTTGCTGTTTCCTCGAAAATTTAAAACACTCATGCTTATTTACTAAGGTGCCCACCATACAGTTTAGTAATCATTGCTGTGCCAGAAGAAGCAAAACACTTCTTTATGCTAGAGAGAAGTACAGATTTTGCTTCAAGTTTGAACCTACTGATGCTATTTTATTATATAATTATTTTAAGCCTGAAAGTTGGCTTATCCTAATATGGTTATTTTGGGAATCAGAAACATCTACTTTATATTCAGAAATAAAACTTATAACTTTGACCAAGGAGCCATATTTCCCCCAAGGTATGTCTTAATTCATTGAGCCTATATAAATGGCATAAAATATAGAGTTCTCTTAAACAAACATAAGTGTATGAGTCTCATTCCATCCTAATAGCCTCTATTTTGGGGAATCACTTGAGTGCATTTAATGTGTTTATTAAGAAAAAGGGGCCGGGCAGTGGTGGCGCATGCCTTTAATCCCAGCACTTGGGAAGTAGAGGCAGGAGAATTTCTGAGTTCGAGGCCAGCCTGGTCTACAAAGTGAGTTCCAGGACAGCCAGGGCTATACAGAGAAACCCTGTCTGGAAAAACCAAAAAAAAAAAAAAAAAAAGTAAAAGGGCCTTGAAAAGTTCAGCTTTGGAATTGAGGGTTTAGCTTATTGGTAGAAATATTTGCCTAGCATATGTGATTAACCACTAGCAGCATTTGTGTGTGTGTGTGTCAGTATGTGCACGTCTCTGTGTGTGCATGTCTCTGTGTGTGTGTATGTGCACTCGTGGGAGTGAGCATGCACATGTGTACATGTACACATGCACGTGCATGGAAAGTTCAGATGTAAGGATTCTGATGCTTAAGTACAAGGTGATGAAAATCTTAATAGTCTGGAACAACCCAAGCTCTTAGTCTGCTCAGGCTGCTATAAATTAATAAAATAGACTGGATGTTTTATATAATAAAAATCTCACAGTTCCATGGTCAGGCCTTTGGTGTAATCAGGTTCTGGTGAGGCACTCCTTGTAGATTTTTCACATGGTCTTTCTATAGTTGAAGACCTCTTCTAATATGGACAGATGGTCTACGGAGTTTGCCAGCCTGGGTTTTGAATCAGGTACCTTAGCCTTCTCTACCTATAGCATCAGGATGTTTTGCTGGGTTGTAGAGTGAATGATAGATCTATAAGGGGTCTTCTCTCATTTATTTGAGCCTGTCATTTAAGATGTTTTCAGTTCGTATCAGTTTGTGTCTGTACTGTGATGGTTAGTGTTGTCCACTTGATAGAATTTAGAATCATGGGAGATGGGTCTCTGGATAAGCCAGATGGGGGATAATTTTAGTTAATTACACTGCAGTGGGACTACTAGCCTATTATGGTTGGCCCAGTTCCCTGGGTGAGATGCTGGACTACAGAAGTGGAGAAAGGAGATGAGCACTAGCAGGCTACTGAGAACTTAAGCAGGATTAGTTCATCATATAGAAATAGAATTCCAAACACCTAGTATTGTGATTTGTCATTTCAAATATGAGTCAGATGAAGGGTTAGGGGTACATGTACATTTAGATCTGTGTATAACTATTTCCTCAAAAATGAGTGGTTGTGAGTGTATTTTGGTTCTGTGAATGTATGTATTTACATTAGACATTTCTAATACTTTTTGATACATAGAAGCTAGAACTGCAGAATATTTTTGGGGACAAAGTTTATTTCATTTTTAGCACAAATAGAGGATAGGATCATTTGTATTCATTCTATAAAAATAGAAAAGAATAAAATATTAATGGGCTTTATTTTAGAACTTGCTGATGATAATAAGTTTCAGTTATGTTTTTTTTTTTCCCCCACCAAGACAGGGTTTCTTTGTGTAGCCCTGGCTGTCCTGGAACTCACTCTGTAGACAAGGCTGGCCTTGAACTCAAGAGATCCACCTGCCTCTGCCTCCCAAGTGCTGGGATTAAAGGGATGTGCCACCACTACCTGGCTCAGTTAGGTTAGTTTTATTGCTTTGTACAAGACCTTGGGAAAACCTACAGGATGTGATCAACAGATAGAACATGTCTCCAGAACATGTCTCCACATGTCTTAATGTTTTAGTTCAGGCCTTAATATTAAAGCAAGGTACTGTTTTTTGTTTTTTGTTTTTTTAATGCCTTATTTACTTACTATCGTGTGTCTGTGTGATATATGGGGCAGGGTGTGGTGGGGTGCCGTGGCATGTCTATGTAGGTCAGAGGACAACTTGGTAGCGTTGGCACTTCCTCTCTTCCTTTATGTGAGTTCTGGGGATCAAATTCAGGTTTGGCAAGCTCTTTACCCACTGAGCCATCTTACTAGCCTAAAGCCATTTTCTGCCTTCAGGAAATGTACAATATATTAAAGACAATGGTCTTCATATATTGTACATAAACAGTGTCCTTAAAAAGATAAATAAAGTCTTAAGTGTATAAGTATGAAATGACCCAAAATTCTTAAGTAATTCAACCGGTACATTCCAATATAATTTTACTGTAGGTCTTTTAGAGTAGCTAATTTCAAAATAGCTAAATAGATAAAATGGGAGAGAATCCTGATGTCACACTTTTATAATGTTAGGCTAAGTAACAATTCTTTTGGAACTATATATAAAGGTGAAGATTGGAAATACGTGCACTTTTTACTTTTATAAATTTAGAACTCAGTGTGGTGGTATACATTTTTAGTCTCAGCACTTGGGAGGCAGAGGCAGGCAGCAATGAGTTCCAGGCCAGTCAGGGTGACATAGTGGGACCCTGTATTAAAAAAAATTAATTTTTAAAAGCAAGTAATACAGAGATGTTAAAGGGGTCATAAAAGCCCATAGTCTAGAGAAATGGCACAGGCTTAAGTACCAGCAGAGTAGCAAATGGAAGGCCAGCAGGGGAGAGCCAAGAGTGAGGCCAGTAGACACCAGTCTCAGCACCAAGGAGGAAACTACAAGTTGGGTGCTATTGCCTCTGTAGGTTGCAGGGCAACTAAACAATGTGAACTTCACATTGGTAGGTGGGAGGTCTGAAGCAACTTCTGATTTGCTTCTTAGAATTGCAAAGTTTTCATGGTAAATAAGACTTATGCTTGTAACTATTTTCTTAAAGTCTTAAAATATATATATTATGTATGTGTGGTTATTGTGCATTCGAGTACAGGTGCCCAAAGTCAGAAGTAAGGGGTCTAAGCAGTTGTGAGCTACTCAATGTTGATCCTGGGAACCAAACTTATATCATCTAAAATTCAGAGCAGCAAGTACTCTTAACCACTGAGGCATCTTTCCAGCCCTTCTTATTAAAATATATATATATATATATATTATTAAAATATATATATATATATATATTACTGGATCTCAGGGATTCAAATCTAGTTGTAGGCATCTTTACCTGCTGAGCTGTCTCTCTGGCCCTGTCCTTAATTTTTGACATAGGGTCTCTTACTGAGCCTGGGTTCGCTGATCTTAGTGTGTCTACCTCTCTGGCACCTAGATTCTGTGTGTGAATCACCATGCCTGACTTTTTATGTGGGTGCTAGGAATCTGAACTCGGGTCCTAATGCTTATGTGGAAAGCACTTTCCCAACTGAGCCATCTTCCAAATCTGTGAAGTGTAATTTTTGACAACTTGGTTATTGTTAGTGTGTCATTACATTTTGGGAGTTTTAAAATACATTTTTTACACAGTTTTCATTTTAAAATAAAATAGTGAAATGCAGGTAGTTTGTTTTGCATTGCTTTCTTTGTTTTGTTTCCTCCTCTGACAGGGGCTTGGCTTGCAGTCTGGCCAGGCCTCTTAACTTGGAATCCTTCTGCCTTCCAAGTGCTGGAATAACAACCATATCACACAAACATCATACATACACATTCCAGAACCAACCGACTAACCAACCAACAGACAAACCAAAACAAAAAACCAACTTTTAAAACATGTTCTAGAGGTAGAAAATTTTGATAAAGAACTCAAGTTGGCAAACTATGTTCGTTCTCAGTGATGGCTCTTACTAAGAGAGACTGGGAATACTTTGGGACTGCTTTGAACTAAAGCAACCTAATAGCTCCCTTTAAGTCTGCAGCTGCTAGAAATTGCTTTCTCTAGGGATGATGTTAGATGGCTAAACGCTCTGGAATGGTGCAGTTGCTATTTACTCTGACTAAATACGTCTTCTGAATAACTCCAGAAGTATGTAAAAAGCTATTAAAAGATGTTAGTAACTTTTTCCCCTGAAGCTGATTTTGGTGGAAATCTAAGAAAATTAGTAGTTAAGAAAAGCTAAGTGGCCGGGCGGTGGTGGCGCACGCCTTTAATCCCAGCACTTGGGAGGCAGAGGCAGGAGGATTTCTGAGTTCGAGGCCAGCCTGGTCTACGGAGTGAGTTCCAGGACAGCCAGAGCTACACAGAGAAACCCTGTCTCGAAAAACCAAAAAAAAAAAAAAAAAAAAAAAAAAAAAAAGAAAAGCTAAGTGCTAATCCTGGTTTTGTGATTCATTAAGTTACAATGTGATATAAACAAACTAAATCATCTGAAGTCATTTAAAAACATATTCTGACCAGTCAGTGGTAGCACACACCTTTAATCCCAGTGCTTGGGAGGTAAGGCAGAGGCGGGTAAATATCTGTGAGTTCTAGAACAGCCAAGACTACACAGAGAAACCCTGTCTTGAAAAAAACCAAACAAAAAGCCAATATACATCTTGAAATATAGGACAGCTAAGAATGTATGTGGTGAAGAGGAAGTATGTGTTAGAAGAGACACACTATAGGTATATTAATTTAAAGCTTGGCAGCTCAGAATTGAATGTAGTGACTAAGATACATGGGATAGTACGAAGAGACTAAAAGTACGTGTCCAAATCCCCAGCCAGTAGGAATGTTGAGCTGTGATATTGATGTTAACAAGTTGACTAAGGAGAGGAGTTAGTTTTGATTTTCTATAGCATAATAGTCAATGGCAATGTATGATGTATTTTGAAGTGGTTAGAGTCAGGCATGGGGGCTGAGGCAGGAGGATTGTAAATTCAAGGTTTGCATGGGCAACTTAATACAACTGCTGAGTATGGGCTTTGTTAAATCGGTCTTATTTCTCTTTTAAGAAGCTGGTCACTGCAGGAGGCCAGCGACAGCCTGAAGAAATCAGGTGCCCTGCATCCACCCCAGCTCTCTTCCTAGAACAGATTTAAGCAGTTTATACTATGGCTTTGCAGTCTCTAGTCCTTACCCATGTAGGCTGTCCTAAACTAAATTGGATGGTGCGAAACTTCCCACCAGCCTCCAGCATCCCGCTGCGCTAGCTATAAAGGTCAGATAGCCTCTTCTTTGGGGTTTTCTCTGAAAGCTTTCTTCTTGGGGGCCTCCCTCACTGCAGCCTTCTGTCTGAGATGGCTGTCCCTTACTCTTACTCTGAGCTCTCCATTTCAGTGAAGTTCTCCAGGCTTTAGGGGGAAGCTCCTGTTTTCCTTCATGTTTCTGGTACATTGTACTGCAGCCTTTGTCATGCTCCTCCATTGGGAGCCTCTCATGGAGAGGCCCTGTCTCTGATAAACATTCCTGAAAGGCAGTTATGTGTCCGCTCCTTTGACAAACCAGTCTTCTGTGATGTTCTTAACAGTCCTGGGCCACATTTTCTTTAAAAAACAAAGTGTGGTAGTGCATGCCTTTAATCCCAGTACTTGGGGAGGCAGAGGCAGGTGGATCTCTGTGAGTTCAAGGCCAGCCTGGTCTACAAAGGGAGTTCTTGGACAGCCTGGGCTAAGTGATACCTTGTCTAGGGGGGGGTGGGTGTGTGTGTGTGTGTGTGTGTGTGTGTGTGTGTGTGTGTGTAGTGGAAAGGGGATAGAGAACTTTATTACAATGTTGCTTTGTACTTAAAACTGTTACTGACTGAACTTAAAAAAAAAGCCTATATTTAAATGTTTATAAAGGGGGTGGTGGCGGTGCGGGTTGGAGAGATGGTTCAGCTGTTAAGATCACTGGCTGCTCTTGCAGAGGACTTGGATTTAATCCCCACACCCACATGGTGCTTCACACCTGTCTGTGACTCTAGTTCCAGGGCTTCTAGCACCCTCACACAGGCATGTATTCAGGCAAAGCATCAACACACATGAAATAAAAATAAGCTATGTAAAAAGGCCTATATTTAATTTTTGCACCTGTAACTTTTCATATGAAGCGAAATGGTAACTATGAAGAAGAAACTTTAGTTCACACTCAGAAAGCTAGAAGAAAGTTTTAGCACAAGGTTGCATAGTAGGGTGACTGCAGAGAGAGTTGTGTACAGTATATCTCAAAAAACCAGAAGGACTTGCAGGCGATATCCAAATTGGGATGAAGGATAAGAAGGGCCAGTTGGAGGCTGAGGTTATCAGAGCCCAGAGCCTTACACAAAATCCTTGCTCCAAATCTACACCTGCACCCTATGTGAAAGCTTATCTTTTGGAAAATGGAGCCTGTATTGCCAAAAAGAAGACAAGAATTGCATGGAAAACTCTTGATCCCTTGTATCAGCAGTCCCTGGTTTTTGATGAAAGTCCACAGGGTAAAGTCCTTCAGGTGATTGTCTAGGGTGACTATGGAAGAATGGATCACAAATGCTTTATGGGTGTGGCTCAGGTCTTGTTGGAGAACTTGAGCGTTGATTAGATGGTATAAATTGTTCCCTCCACCTCACTCCCCTGATACGCCTGGCTTCCCAGTTATCTCTGGAAAGTTTGTCTGGGCCTCCCTGCATCCAGTCATAGTAAACTCCTAACTTTCCAGCCAAACTCTACATTTCAGTTTAATTATCAGAACCAGATATTTCATGAGTTGGAGACAGTCAACTTGTGTTTTGCCTGTAGTAGTTGTTCGATAATGTGTCCCAATTGTTTAAAACTTGACTTCATATGACAGAACAAGGCAGTCAATGAAATTGCAGTAAGAATCGACGTGCTAGTGAGAGCCACTGACACTTCTTGAAAATAGAAACAAAAGAGGAAACCTCAAGTTCACACACACACCAAATTGAACAAACTGGCAACTCTCACTGTGGAAAGGTGTATTTCACGTGTTTCTGTACAAGCAGTGATGTTTCCCTGATGTCTGAGATTTTTTAGTTCTGTGCACTTGTTTGGGTGTTGTTTGCTGGTTTTTCCCCATTGTCTCTCTCTCTCTCTCTCTTCACTGTATTTGTAATTTCCACTAGGTTTTTTTTTTTTCCATTTTTTGTCTGTCTTTCTTTGCTTTGTCATAACAGGATCAGTGATGTTCACAGAGACCCTTTCTTTCTTTATTCCAAAAGCACCAAAAAGGGCTGAAGCAGTCTCTGTAGCATTTTCCCCAAGGTTTTCAAAAGCTGGGCGGCAAGTTGAAGCCGGGGAAGAGTATCACAGGCAGTTAGTTTGCAGTGCTTCCAAGTCTTGTGTGTGGAATTTCAACCCCCACCAACCAATAAAAATCACCACCCTAACCAGAAGTCACAGTCTCAGTGAAGAGTGCATCTGTTCCCATTTCAGATGATTTGTTTCTGTTTTCCACTGTTTGGCATGGAAGACTTTGAAGTCGACCTAGAACTGATGCCGGGGATGAAGGCTAACCACACAACAGTGCTCTGGAAACCCCTTTTGCAATGCCTTTTACTTCCTGATAACAAAAGAGAAAATGCTCCTGTGTAGACACCATGCTCTCACCTCCCCAAAATGGTGACTGAGAATGGATTTGAGCCTAAGCTGCTTTCAGCTATGCCCAGGCTTTCCAGCCACGCCCCAGCATAGACCTGGAAAGAGCGTGGTATGAGCTGTTTAATATTGCACTGGAAATTCCAGTTCATATACTCTGCACTAAATTCATGTTTTTATTGGATTTCAGTTTACATTTCTTTAAGGTCAATGCAAGCACAAAGCTTGATTTTTTTTTTTTAAATACACAATATCTTACTTTGGGGGAAGAAAAAGAATACAGCCAAATACCAATTTGCATATTCTCCATTTGGGTTTTCTTGGCCTTGGATTTCCCTTGTGACCTCCTGTGTGTGCTGCAGGCGCTTGGCCCTGCAGCGGCATCAGTATACAGAGGCTAATAATTTAAACAAGGCAAAAAGGAGAATGCACACAGGAGGTGGAGACAGGACTCAGAAGCTCAAGGTCATCCTCCCGGGGCTATAAGAGCCCATTTTAGAGAAAACAGACTCGGGGAGAAAGCCTGCCAGGTAACTCAGTCTTCAACTATGCTTGTAACTCTCCACCAACCTCCTGTGATGTGTATGCGAGTAAGAAAAAAAATACATAAAAAGAAATACACATAAAGATATTTCTGAAGTTATTAGATGACTGGGTGTTTTGGTCCCTTCTTTGAAAGTAAGGAGGCCTTTGGGGGGAAGACTAAAGTAAGCAGGTAACTTGAGTGAGTGTTCAATCATCAGCTTGGATTTCCTCTTTTTTTTTTTTTTTTTTTTTTTTTAACCTTGCTTAAGTCAGCGTTGTGAGCTGAGCCCAGTGAGTGATGGAGAAAATGGGTTTCCCATGTTAGTTTCCCTTACAGGCCGTTGGGTTTCGTCTGTCCCCAACTAAACTCTTGTTGATACCCTCAGTTGCATCCTGGGCCGTAGTCGAGAGAGAATGTATGGAAGAATGAATATGATTTTCTGACAACCCGTGGAAAGGGAGGCACCATGCAGCAGCTGAGTGGGCGCTGCAGACAACAGCTTTCCATCGGCAGCGGCCTGAGGGGGTCTCACCAGAGACTTCTACTCAGGTGAGGCTGGGATTCTTGACTTTGCCATAGAAAATAATTTCAGAAGTCAGTGTGAAGCCAAGTTTGAGTTTATAAAGAGATGTTAATATATATTTAAGCAAGGCTTTAATAGAAATAGCAGCTCTTAGGTACAGAAGTGTGAGTGTGGGCGTCTCAAGAGAAAAATCACTAAATATCTTACTAGAGACATATACAATGCTGGTAGTTTCTGAAGCTACACTGGTCAAAGGTTTCTAAAAAAACTTTGTTTTTGGAGGAAGGGTTCACTTAAGTTTTATGTGTATGGGTGTTTTGCATGCACTTATGTTGGTGTACTTCATGCGTGTAGTGTCCAAAGACATCAGAACAGGGTGCTTTTTAATTTTTGTCAAATTTGTATAAAATCTAGCGAATGACCTTTAACCACTTTCTCTTTTCAAAGGATCTAACTCCAGACTTCTTAGATCAGCGTTATTGTAGCATTTGGAAGTTCTTTCGGGCAGTTGTTTGAATGATATCAAGACCTTGTCTACAATACTTTAAAATAGTGTATTTTTTTTTTAAGTCTAAAGCAGTCCTCCTTTTTCACGAAAGTCCAATAATCACGCATTTGTTTTTATATTCCTAGACCTTAAAAGGGCTTGTAAAACAGGGGCTGCAACTACTACTCAATGTCACTTGAATGCGTAACAGGATTTCTTTCTTTTCTTTTTTTTTTTTCCTTTTTTGGTTTTTCGAGACAGGGTTTCTCTGTATAGCCCGGGCTGTCCTGGAACTCACTCTGTAGACCAGGCTGGCCTTGAACATAGAAATCCGCTTGCTTCTGCTTCTCGAGTGCTGGGATTAAAGGCATGCGCCACTACTGCCTGGCGAATAACAGGATTTCGTGTATCTCAGTGATGCAGACACTTTTATGATCCGAATCATAATTTACTGATTTAAGTTGTGAGGTTCGTCGCCTCAACTAGAATCTGAAGACTGGAGTCAAACCAATACGTCTTAGATCAAGGAGTCAACCGGAACCAAACCTAGACGCAAGTAAAAGGAAGTGCAAAGGTACGTGAGCAGGCGACGGTTGTCCAATCGGAGTCGGGGGCGGAACCGGCCCTGCGCGCGGTGCTGCGCATGCCCGGCGCCCGGCCGGCGGTTGGCTGCATGAAGGCGGGAAGCTCGAGCTGGTCGGCGGCAAGCGTCCGTACCTGCCGCGGTTGCTTGCGGTTTCGGTCAGCCTGCGGGGTAGGTCTCTGCGGCGGAGGCCCGGGGAGGCGCGAGCGGGGCCTGGTGCAGAATGGCGGAGGCCCCGGGGGAAGGGGGCGGTGGGGGCCCCCGCGCTGGCTGGTCGGGGTCCTGCGGGGAGACCGGGGCAGTCGCGGATGCCACGACCCCGAGGCCGCCGGGCGCTGAGAACAGCAGGTGTCAGCCAAGAGGTTGGAGAACTGTCCCGTGCCTTCCCTAGGCGATTCACCCACCCACTAGTTCTCTCTCGCCCTTCTCTCTGCTCCACGTTCAACAAACAAACAAACAAACACCATTTACATTAATTATGGAGGATTTTGTAGGGAGGTAGACTGGAGTCCCACAGTCTAAGGGCAATTTACAGTATGAAATGGAAATCTTATTACCCAATGTAGCTGGAAGCCAAAAAGCTGAAATAGCAAGGGCTGTTGCTGGCTGGTGGAGTTTTATTTATTTTCTTGCAGCGTAGAGTTTGCCACACCCTCTCCTCAGTGTAGTCCGGAGGAAACAAAGATTCTGTCTATGCTCCTGTAGGCAGAACAAATAATCCCTCTGTCTTTCCTCTCATGGGACCTTTGTTTCATCTTTCATAGAATTTTGTGGATTAAAAAGGCAGCAGTGATTATAAGTAATAATACAGAAAGTATTGAGTACTGTGCGTCAAGCTTTGTTCTAAATTCTTAAATTAATCTCACAGTTGCATAGTTGTATGCTTAAGTGTGATTAAGAGCGAAAAAGACACAGGAGGAAACAGGGATTTAAGCTAACTGCAGAATCACCTGCTGGGAAGGTCATCGGTGCAGTTATTAAGGCAAACATGATGTGTTCCAGGTATCAGCCTGGTCTGGCTGATTTCCTGGGGAGACCTACTCTTAGCCACAGCATGTTACAAGCCTCAGAAATCGCAGCATTTCAGTAGAGCTGCCAAGTGTATTTATTTCTAGGGCCTGTAAAAAAAGGTCTCAGCAAAACTAGTTTACAAAACCAGCCTGGCAGGAGATGGAAGATCTCAAGTTCAAAGCCAGTCTAGGATCTATAGAGAGAGAGCCCTTGTCCCAGAAATCAAAACAAACTAGTAAAGATGCTGATATGTTTGGGGATATAAACTGATTTCTGTAATTTCCTTTTTTTTTAAAAGATTTATTTATTTATTTTATATATGTGAGTATGCTGTCGCTGTCTTCAGACACACCAGAAGAGGGCATCAGATACCATTACAGATGGTTGTGAGCCACCATGTGGTTTCTGGGAATTGAACTCAGGACCTCTGGAAGAACAGTCAGTGCTTTTTTTAACTGGGAGCCATCTCTCCAGCCCCTGTAGTTTACTTTTAAATGTATCAACAAATTAGATCAACAAACCACCAGTTTCATAATTTGCTTTAAGATTGTGCTTGTAGTGGTGGTTTGTATTTGAAAAAAACACAGAGCATGATCTCCACCCAAATCCTTTAAACTAGTTAATGTATTTCTTTTTTTTTAAAATTTATATATATATATACACACACACACACACACACACACACACACACACTGTAGCTGTTTTCAGACATACCAGAAGAGGTCATCAGATCTCATTATGGATGGTTGTGAGCCACCATGTGGTTGTCAGGATTTGAACTCAGGACCTTCGGAAGAACAGTCAGTGCTCTTAACCACTGAGCCATCTCTCCAATCCAACGTATTTCATTTTAACCTTAATGAAATTGAGTCTAACTTTCAATGCAATGGGGGACTGAGTTTTTTGAATATGTAAAATAATGGTATATTTGAAAATTTATTGCATTTATATTTAACCAGTGTAGTTTATTATAAAGATAACATCATTTTTGTGGGAAATTTGAAGTTTGAAAAGAACTCAGAATAAAAATCGCTTGTTAATCTAACATGCAGAGATAACCAGTGTTAATGTTATAGCACATATTTCGCTAGTCTTATCATGAAATTCATTTATATTTCCTAAAATTTTATTTGTACGTAACTATTTTCTTGTGTGTGTCTATGTGTATGGGTATGTCTGTGCCATGATGCATGTATACAAATGAGAGGACAACTTGTGGGAGCTGGTTCCACATGTATGGATTCCAGAGATTGATTCAGGCTTCTTGGTCATCAGGCTTGTCTTTACCCACTGAGCCATCTTGCCAGCCCAACAATTCATTTGTTTTATTTCTACCTTATGTATGTAGGCCCAAAGAAGACAATTTTGAAGTTAGGATTTTACATTTGCTTGTTTTGTTTATTTTGTGTGTGAATGTGTGAGGGTGTGTGTGTACTATGATGTGCCAGCAGAGGTCAGAGAACAACCCGTGGAAGTTGGTTCTTCTTTTTTGCCACACCTTTGAGTGCTGGAGATTAAACAGGTCATCAGGCTTGATGACAAGTGCCTTTAACTGCCAGTCCAGCTTACAGGTCCCCAAAATAATAGTATGTAATATTTTTGGTGCTCTTGCACTGTAACTATGACTTGCTGTATTAGACCAGGTGAGGAATATTCTATTTGTGGTACTAATAATTGGCTTTCAGATTTTCAGAGTTTGAAGCCGTATGTGTGTGTGTGTGTGTGTGTAGTGTAGATTCTCTTTTTAGCCCTGGCTATCCTGGAACTAGCTCTGTAAACCAGACTGGCCTAGAACTCTCAGAAATCCACCTGCCTCTGCCTCCTGTGTGCTGGGATTAAAGTCGTGCGTGACAGCTACCACCACTGCCTGGCTTGGATTTATATTTTTAGATCAATTTCTAACAAACTTCTTTTTGGAGTTTATATCTGTGGGAAACAATGGGGTAGTTTTTATTGCCGCATGGAAAGTGCCTAGGTAGTGCACACATTTGGGGGACCTAAGCTGGTAGTTGGGAGATACAGAGTGCTCTAAGGATAAGGTAGAATTAAAGAGAAAAGCATTCCAACTTCATACAGAGGAAGGAGTGGTCAAAGCCCAGAGGAAACGAGGACGTGTCTAGATGGAGGAGCTGCAGTAAAGACTCAGAATTTTAGGAGTTTGTGAAGACTGGATTTGGTTGTGAGCGTGGGTGTATGATGATTTATTCATCTAGTATCTGTTTATGGAGAAGTGGTACTAACATACTTATACATATTCATTTAAGCATATTTTTGATACTTTCTTATAATAAAAGTTAAACTTCTAACTTAACCAAATGATTTTGGTAACTATATGCTCGACAATGGTTGTCTAGTGTTTGTAAAATTGCAGTGAAGTACTGGCTGTATGTATGTGTATGTATATATATATATATATATATATATATATATATATATATAAAATGTGTATGTATACACACACACACACACACACTCTCTCTCTCTCTCTCTCTCTCTCTCTCTCGGAAGCTGGATGTCTCAGATGGTGTTCAGTATATGCTGAAATTTTGAAGGAGTAAGCTTGAATGCCAGTGAAGGGATGAACTAGCCAGGGAGAGAGAAGTGGGGAGAGGGGGAGGAGGAGGGGGAGCTCGAGCGAACAGGGCAAAGAAAGCAAGCTGCTTCTTCCATGTCCTTTATATAAGCTGCCGGTAGAAGGTGTGGTCCGGAGTAAAGGTATATCTTCCCACCTCAAAAGATCTGGATGAAAGGTCTACCTTCCCACTTCAAAATATCAAGATTAAATGTGGGCTTCCTACTTACCATGTTTTAATTAAGAAAATTCCTCATAGTTGTACCAGCCACTTGGCTTTTAGTTAGTTCTAGATGTAGTTAGGTCAGCAACCAAGAATTATCACAATTACCAAGGCAATTTATAAAAAGAACATTCAGTTTGGGCAGTAGAGTTCTGGAGGGTTAGAGCTCATGACCATCATGGCAGGGGACTTGGTAGTAGATAGGCTGGCGTGTCCTTGAAGGAGCAGTAGCTGAGAACTTCTTGATTTTCCTCCACAGGCGGAAAGACAAAGGAATGGTGCTGGCTTTTGAAATCTCAAAGCCCAGCTTCAGTGTTACAGCTCCTCCAATAAGGCCATACCTACTAATCTTTCCCAAACAGTTCCATCACTCTATTCAAATATATAAGCCTATGGGGACCATTCTTATTCAAACCATTACAATAATGGTGAAGAAAGCAGACATGATTGCTGTTTTCATGTGTGTTTTTTTTTTAAGATTTATTTATTATATGTAAGTACACTGTAGCTGTCTTCAGACACACCAGAAGAGGGCACCAGATCTCATTACGGATGGTTGTGAGCTACCATGTGGTTGATGGGATTTGAACTCATCAGAAGAGCAGTCAGTGCTCTTAACCACTGAGCCATCTCTCCATCTCTCATGTGTTTTATTTATTTATATTTTTGTTGTTTTTTGAGACAGTTTTTCTCTGTAGCCCTGGCTATTCTGGAACCTGCTCTGCCTGCAGACCAGGCTGGCCTTGAACTCATGGGGATCCACCTGCCTCTGCCTCCTGAGTGCTGGGATTAAAGACATGAGCCACCATGCCCAGTCTCTCTCTCTCTCTCTCTCTCTCTCTCTCTCTCTGTTCCCTCCCCTCTCCTCCCCTCCCCTCCCCTCTCCTCCCCTTCCCTCCCCTCTTTCAGTTTGTGCACAGGTGTAGGAGTGTGTGTGTGTGTGTGTGTGTGTGTTACTTACGCACTCTTGCCTGCTTAGGTGTGTGTGGTGGCCAGAAATTTATGTTGAGATTTCTTTCTTATTTATTCATCTTAGTTTTTGAGATGGTCTCTCACTAACCTTGGAGTTTTGGCTAGAGCAGCTGGTTAGCGAGCCCTAAGATACACCTCTCTGCCTGTCTGGAGTTACTGATTCATGCTGCCTCATTCATGCAGTGACTGTTACATGGGTATCAAGTATTCCAACTTGTCCTCATGTTTGCACATACCACTTTATTTACTGAACTCTCTCCCCACTCCAACTAAGACTTATGTCTCTATTTATAAAAGATTGTTTTTATTTTCTATGTATGATTGTTTATCTCCATGTGTGCATGTGTACTTTGGTGCCTTCAGAAGCCAGAAGAGGGTGTTCAGATCCTCTGGGACTGCAGTTACGGAAATTTGTTCTATTCATGTTCATGGATGGGTTCTATTTTGGTGTTTTTCAGGTTAGTATTGCTGAAGATGAGACGATCAGCAGCACCAAGTCAGGTGCAGGGAAATTCCTTTAAAAAAGCAAGATTCATGCCTCCAGGAAGAAGTAATACAGGCGTGAGTAAGGAGATTACAAAGATGGATCCAGATACAAAACTGTTTCAGGTAAATAAAAGAAGGAGATCTGTCTGTCTCTGTCTGTCTGTCTGTCTGTCTCTCCCTCCCTCCCTCCTAAAACTAGGTATGGTGCCTCATACCTGTAATCCAATCCCCTTGAAAGACTGAGACAGGAGGATTACCATAAGTTCAAAACTAGCTTAGGCGTCATAATGAGTTCAGGCCAGTCTGTTCTGTGTATTGAGACTGTCAAAAGCAATCAAACAAATAAAACAAACAACTAAAAACCCCACAACAAAAGTAAAGCCTTATTCCCTGACAAAATTGCTGGCAGGTCAATGTGGTAACCACTACTGGAGGAGTGAGGAAGATTATAGGAAAGGCAGAAAGAAGATTCTAGAGATGGAGATGGGAGGGCTGTCAGTGACTACCATGCCAGCGAACAAGTGTATTTCTCAGTGTCTTTAAGAGCCACACAAAGCATGGCCGATTCCAGGAGGATAAACAAAGACCACAAATGCTTGCGTGGCAAGTTAGTGGTACATAGCGTCTGTGTCTGACTAAGGCCGCTTCTCTCAGGCTAGGACAGTCTCTCAAGGACCTGTGGGTAAGCAGAGAACTTGTCAGGGTATAATGCATGTCTTAATTAAAAGCAAAGACAGATGTCAGCAGACTCCTTCATGATTAACCACAAGCAAGAAGTCAGTCAAAGTGCTCCCCATACAAAATCTTTCAGAATTCTTACAAATAACAGCATGGCCTAACAAACAGTATGCTACTAACAAAGTAGCAAATAAAAACCTTTTCAAGGAAGTGCAGTTGTAGTGCTAACTGTGCTTACCCCCTGGGTGTGGGACTGTAGGGAAGCCCCGGGGTGGGGAAGCGCATTCTGAGGCGTGGGACAGACAGCTGGAGCTGGTTTCGGGGGTCCCTGGGCCTGCAACAAGGCTAGGGTTGTGGGGTTCTCAGGCTCTTGGACACCCAGGCGCAGCTAGTGGAAGAGCTCAGAATGGGCCCTGGGACTGGATCTAGCCTGGGGTGGGGTGGGGGAAAGGGGGGAGCTCCGACTGGTCCCATGGGGGAGACCTTGCCTTGACAGTGGCAGTCTTGGGCTTGGGCTTGGCTTGGTGGCTGGGAGCACAGAAAGGCCTTCTATGGGAGATTAGACCGCAGCTCTGGAGGCAAAGACCTTCTCCATGGCTCCCCATGGAGATCTGTCTTGAGCCCACGTGACCACAGGTCACATCCTCTATGAGTGGAGGGGCTTGGGGCATTGCCCTTATGTGTGTGATGGCCACAAATCTACTGGTGGGGGGCTGCAGTTTGTGATGGCCTGGTGCCTGGGAGCTGGTTAAGCTTCTACAGTCTCCAGGGCTTTCAGCCTTAGCTCAGTGGGGACCATGCTGCCTTTCACGGCCCCACATGCAGTCTCTTTTAGAAAGCCATGTGTGGGCTGACAGGGTGGCTCACTGGGTGGAGCCTGGCAACCTGACCACCATCCCCAGGACTCATAAGGTGGCAGGAGAGAACTGACTCCCGTAAGTTGTCCTCTGACTTCACATGTGTGTAGTGGCATATGTGTGCACATACATGGACACCTGCAGAATACATAATGAATAAGTGCAATAAAAAGTCTAGTCACTGTTCTTTCAAGTTATTGATTCAATGAATTGAGGCTTGGGAGAAAGTGGTTTAAAGAGAAAAAAGATAAATAATTTGCATAATTATTTCGGACTTTTACATTATCGCTGTTTTTCTTTGCTGGGGGTAAACCCAGGGCCTTGAACATGGTAGGTTAGTGATTTTTGATGGAGCTACAAACTCAGCCTCTAGGTGTTTAATTTATAAAGAATAAATGCTGGACCAGGGTGATTGTGTGTATTCCTGTAATTTCAGCAGTCCTGAGGCAGGATTGGAAGTGTGAGGCTTTGAAAGTTTTCACAATTTGTCTCAAAAACAAAACAGATTACTAGAAGTGTCATAGACTTCTAGTAATCATAGACTGCATAGTCATAGACTGCATGTATGTCTACGCACTATGTGCATGCAGTACTCCCACAGAAGGTCCAAGAGAGCATTGGATGTCTTGGATGTAGACCTACAGATGGTTATTAGCAATCATGTGGGTTTTGGGCACTGAAGCAGGTCCTCTGCAGGAGCAGCTCGTGTTCTCAGCCGCCTAGCTAGCTCTCTAGTACTGAAAGGAGTAGTTTTGGTTTAGGTATAAGAAGAAGGTTCTTAAGTGCACAGAAACATACAAAGTATATATATTCTTTCTGCATGTGTATCTGTGTACCACATGCATGCTTGGTGCCTGTGGAGGGCAGAAGAGGGCATCAGGTCCCCTGAGACTGGAGTTATAGACAATACTGAGCTACCATGTGGTTCTGGGAATTGAACCTGGGTCCTCTGGAAGAGAAGCTAGTGCTCTTAATTGCTGAGTCATCTCTCCAGCCTAAGTAATTTTTAAAAAAAATATTATTGGGGTAAAACATAGAGCATAAAATGTAATGTATCTTTTTTTTTTTAAAGTCAAGTTCTCTGTAGCCCAGATTGGCCTGGAACTCATGTATCCCCAGTTGTCTTTTCAAATTGCTTTGAGCCTCAAGTCTTTGCTTCTTGAAACTGAGGTTGCAAGGTACCTGGCTTTTGAGATTTTAAGGGTTTTTAAATGTGCAGCTGAGTGGCATTGATAACTTTCAGCCATAGTACAAGCATCCTCATTGTTGCCAAAGCTTTCTCAGCAGCTCAGGCAGAAACTTTGTACCCACTAAACAGTAACTCTCCTAAAGCTCTACTCTACCCTTTACACACACCACTCAGCCCTTGGGTAGGGACTGTGACTGCCCATGAGTTTCACTTCTTCATGTGCTATAGGAGGTGGAATTGTGTACTATTTGCCACTTGGGGTTTTATATTTTCAAAACTCATCTACGTTGTACTGTACACCGGACTTGGTTCTTTTAAACCGTTATTATATTATTTTGTGTATTGTATGCGTGGGTGTGAGTGCCTTGTGCTACAGTGCACCTGTGCAGGCCAAAGATCCTTGGTTCTCTTCTTGCATTATGTGGGTTGGCGACCAAACTCAGGTTGTAAGACTTGGTAGTAAGTGCTTTTAGCCACCGAGCCATCTTAGTGGCCCCCTTCCCTTTTTCAGTTTCTTCTAGCTCACACTGGCCTTGAAATTTTGTGTAGCCAAGGATGACCTTGAACTTGTGGTCCTCCTGCCTCAGTACGGGGTCACAGGTGTGTGCACTGTGCCTGCCTGTTTTAGATTTTAGATGGTTCTAGGGCTCAGATCCCATCATCCTTCATGCTGGGTGAGCTCTGTAGCCAGCTAAACAGCAGCTTGGAACTTTAAAGCTTTCCCTTGGGTTTTAATAGATGTTTTATTTCTTTTGGCTTTTCAAGACAGAGTTTCTCTGTGTAGCCCTGGCTGTTCTGGAACTTGTTCTGTAGACCAGGCTGGCTTCTTGCCTCTGTCTCACAAGTTCTAGGATTAATGGTGTGCACTACCACTGCCCAGCTGATTTTTGAACTCTTGATTTTTTTATTTTTGGTCTGAATATGAGTGTTTTTTGCATTTCTTTCTCTCTTTCTTCCTTCCCTTCTTTTTCCCTTTCCTTATTACTCTGACTCCTTCTTTCTTATTTTCAAGACAGGGTTTTATAACTCATTCATTCTGTAGACCATGCTGGCCTTGAAGTCAGAGATCCACCTGCCTCTGCCTGGGATTAAAGGTGTGCGGCGCTACTGCTTGGCTCAGTGTTGATTTAATAAATCTACAGAGTGTATAGCTATCACCACAGTTAATTGTAGACATTTTTCATGACTGCAAAAAAAAAAAAACCCATAAAACAAAACAAAAACCTTACATGTTAACTACCTCTCCCATTTGTTTGAGTTCTCCAGACTTGACCCAGCTAATATATTTTGTCTATAGACTTGCTTGATACTGACATTTCATATAAGTCAACTCATGTGAAACATGTTCTTTTGTGACTTGCATAGCTTTTTCCTTTAGCATGTATGTTTTCCAGGTTTATTCATGTTACAGCAGGTGTCAGGAAAAATTTGTTCTTATTGCTGAAATACTAGTTTTCTCTTGCTCCTATAACATAGTACCATGGATTTATGGACTTAACAACAGAAATGTACTGTGTAATTTTGAAAGCTAAAAGGTAGAAACAACCAAGAACCCATTAATAGGTAGATGATTGATGAGCAGATGTGTGGTATATACACACATCTGAATATTATTCAGCCATACAGGGGTCAAGGTCAAAGTACCTGAGTTAGTTATTTTTCTGTTGCCATAATAGAACACCATGACCAGAATCAGTTTATAGGAGGAGGAACTTACTTGGGTTTGCGGCTCCAGAGGATAAGAGTATATCAAGTGGGGCAGTATGGCAGCAGGCAGCACGGCGGCAGGACAGGAAGCTGAGAGACCTCTTGACATGCAAACATAAGCCGAGTGTGAGCTGGAAGTAGGGTGAATCTGTGAACTCTCAAGGTCTGCCTCTGCTGATGTACTTCGTCCAGCAAGGTAGCATCTCCTAGCCTGCCCCAAGTAGCACCACGGCCTGGGACCAAGTGTTCAAATGCCTGAGCCTATGGGGGACATTTCTCACTGAAATCACCACATGCAGGCCTTGCCTGGGCTGAGGTCAAGGTAAGGCCTAGGTTGATTTTTGGAGGTTTTAGGGAAGAATCCATTGACTTTCTGATTTCTTGGTCTTTCTACCTCAGCCTGTTCAGTTTACCCTACTAGGATGCACCAGCTATGCATCGGTTCTGTAGGTCATTATGATTTCCTTTTCTGTCTCCCAGCCAGCACTGGAAGCTGCTGTTTCTGTAGGTCATTATGATTTCCTTTTCTGTCTCCCAGCCAGCACTGGAAGCTACTGTTTCTCTTGTTTTCTGCAGTTGGAACCCCATTTGGTTAGATTGGATCTGTTTGTATCGTGTAAGAATGTCTCTGAAAGTTCCTAACATACGATGCAGCCTCTAAACCTCATGTGGCACATAGAGTAAGATGGCAACATCTTGTAGATTCTGGGTACTAGACAGTATGTTTGAGAGAGCACTTAATAGTCCCTTGTATTCATTTACTGTGTCTTATACATTAGTTAAGGAGTATTTGGTTTATTTCAACTTTTGTTTGGTGGTACTAAGGTTTAAACACAAGGCCTTTTGCTCAGGAGGCAAGTGCTCTACCAATAAGCTCTTAAATTTTTGAGACAGTATGTTGTATAACTTGGGCTGAGTTTGGATTACTGTGTAGCTCAGGTTGGCCTTGTTGTGTGTCCTAGGCTGCCTTCCAACTCTAGAACCTAGGTTCTGGAAAAGTACCTACTAATACAGATATGTTGAAACTGGTAGCTTGATTTAAATTTAGAGCCTATTATATAAAAGTGTGGGAACTTAAGTTTAATTCATGCTTCATATATGTATGTATGTATTTTGTTTTTCTTTTTCTTTTTAGGGTGCTGAACAGTCACAAAATGATCCTGTTGTATCCAGTTCAAATCCTTGCCCCAATGAGGGAAGCCCTAGAGAAATGGGTGACGGGGCTAGAGTAAATCCACTTCTTCCAGGTAAGACACTTTATTATGCTTATACTTAAAAGTTTTATCACAGAAATGATTATTCAAGAATGAATGTTAATTTGATAATTGTTGATGTAATACTGCTAGATATTTTGCTTCAGGTTATCTGTTGTCAAATTTTATCTTTAGAAGTTGAATTTATAACCATTTAACTAAAAGACTATAGCTTGGTGGTTAGAGTGTTTGCCTTGCATGGCAAAGCCCTGGGTTTGAGCCACAGCACTGACAAAATAAGCAATCTGAACAAACCTTAAAACCATGTAATTGAAATCTTGTGTTTTGTAGTAGGTGTATGTTTAGGACTATAGGAAAATTGTTGATCAGGTACAGTCTTTAAGCACCAATTATATTTAAAATTCTGTTAATAAACATGTTGATACTGCTAAACTAGAAGAGAAAAACTTGAAATAAGCAAATCACAACTTTATTGTACTCTGTGTTAAGGTCAAATCAGATTTGAATTATTAATTTAGGAAAATCAATATTTTACCTGTGTTCCATCTCTCCATTGTTGAATTGAGTTAAAATATTTATGATTCCTTTTCTATCTGCTGGAGATACAGGCAGTTTCTAAGGAGGTAGTTTACAGAGTTTATTTGGCTTTGAGAAAGGCATTTCTTTTTCCATGTTCCTTTGAATGGACAAGTTCTGGGAGCTACTGAATACTAAGTATATATTCACTTAGCCTTTTTGTGAATTTCTTTTTGAAGGTAGAAAAGGGAATTCTGTATTTTCCCGGTTACCCATCCTCCTGCTTGTCAGTGTGGCTGCTGCCTGTCTGACGGGGTCTCCTTACCCCCTCCCTGCTCCCAGACTCCCTTTTTTCCTGTTCTGGGCTTTCTCTTTCACTATCAAGCCTAGGGCAGATAATCCATGCTGTGTGCTTCTTTTCTTTTCTCTATTATGGTAGCTGATGTCTTCATCTGAGGATGATGGTTTTACCATGGGATATGATCTAATCTGTTACTGATTTGTGCTTGGGGTTTATTTGTGTGCTTTATTTGTCATTCTCTTCAATACCAAATTTGAGGAGTAGGTAAAAGTTAAATCGAAGAGTGAATTAATTCACTGAGCCCTTAATCCCTTTGCTGATTTAGTGAAGTCACTGAACTGGGAGGCCTGTTCCAACCTTCTGATTCCCTTCTGCCTTTCTCAGAGGTCAAATTAGAGACAGGGCCACTCACTCCAAGAAGTGTTTTGTTCTCTGGTGAATTGCTGCCGAGGATGCAGTATAGAAAGGCACAGGGATGAGAGACAGGTAGCATGTACAGATTGTACCTTTTGACACCCTTTTAATTCTAGATCTCATTCATTCTGAGGGAGATGTAAGCCTGTATATTTCAGTTAAAATATGTCCCCATATCCCCACATTACCTTCTTGTTTTGAAGATTTTCCCATATGTAAAGAAGTTGAAATAGTTGAATCAGCATTCTGAATTCAGAAGTTGATTATATTATGCCTCATTTCTTTCCTCCCATCCCCTGTATGCTAGGGGTTGGACTGCTTATGCATGTTAGGCAAATCCTCTGCCACTGAGTTCCATAAGATGGTTGTTAACTGCCCTTGACTGCATTCTGCTTCACGTGTACTTGTCTATGTAAATACATAGCACTATGTATTTACAGATGACGTTCTTTGAGGATGAAGGTGTAAATTTACCTCTAATGACTTCCCAGAGAATGTTTTCTCTATGGAGAGTGTGATAGAAGAGCCCATTTTTGGATAGCCTGTATCCTAGTTAATGTTTTTGCTGTGACAAAATGCCATGTCCAAAGCAAGGAGGAAAGGATTTATTGGCTTACACTTCCACATCACTGTTCATGATCGAAGGAAGTCAGGACAGGGCTGGACTAGAAGCAGGAGCTGATGCAGAGGCCATGGAGGAGTGCTGATTACCAGCTTGTTCCCTATGGCTTGCTCATAACTAGGATTGCCAGCTCTGGGGTAGCCCTGCCCACAATAAACTGGGCCCTCATTGATAGCTAACTAAGAAAATGTCCCACAGGCTTGCCTACAGCCCCATCTTATGGATGCATTTTCTCAACTGAGGTTCCCTCCTCTCAGATGACTTTAGCTTGTCTTTATTAATAGTCTAACTGAGTCATTTTGGCCTGGGCCTGTGAAAACCAAATCAAATCCTGGAAGAAGTGAAATGTGAGTTGAGTATGTTCCTTACAAGGGAAGAGTCTAAGTGCCGATGTCCATGACTGTGACTTGCCTTTCACATGTGGGCTCTTGCAGATGTAACCATGTTTAGATGGACTCAGTAGTCTATGATTGTGATGGCTGTTCTTGGTTGTCAGCTTGACTACATCTGGAACAAACCCCCAAATGGAGGTTCTGACTATACAGTGAGAGTTCAGGAATTTTGTTTTCTTTAGAATCACAGAGATATAAGACTATGTTTCTGCTTTTTAGTCCGAGGTGTGGGGATGTGGGACTTCTTCAGACTGTCTGGAGCAGCTCGCTGTGATTGCCCCATGCTCTAGCAGGTGCATGAATTTGCTAGCTGCAGATAGTGTCTGTGGTTGTGAGATGTAGAGGGCGTGTACATGCTAGAGCCCAAGAGTCGCTGTCAGTGCTTGTCGGTCGTTCAGGGAAGTCGGTTGCAGTTTGTTAGTGGTCAGATAAGAAATAAAAATGGAAGAAATTAGATTCAGGATCCCTGTCTTCCTGCCCTCTGTCCTCCTTTCTTTCCTATTTAGTGATAGGAGGTGAAAAGGGGTAGGAAATAAAGGGTGGGAAAAAGAAACCCCCAAAATAGCAAAGCCAGCTATATACCTATGAGGGATTTTTGCCTAATTTGAAGTAGGAAGTCAGAAGACATGCCTTGATCTTGATCCAGATTTTGAGACAGGAAGACAAGGTAGACTGCTGGAAGCCCGCATACAAGGATATGGAAGAAGGAAGCTTTTGTTCTTTTCCTGCTTGCCTTTGCCTTGCTAAAAGTCTATTCCTTCACTGTCATTAGAGACTATTTCTTCAGGATTCCAGTGTAGAAGACCACCTGAGACATCGAGTCTTGTGAACTGAGCGACTACTCGATTCTTGGGCTTTATGTTCATAGGCAACCATTGTTGAATTAGTTGGACTGTGGCCTGTAAGTCATTCTAATAAATATCACGTGTGTGTGTGTGTGTGTGTGTGTGTGTTCATGTTTTAAGTTCTGTTCCTCTAGAGAACCCTGACTAATACAAAGGTGGATGCTAACTTTCTTGAAGGGGTTTTGGAAATGTGTTGTTTTTTTGTAGTTGACATTCATGACCAAGTCTTTGGCTTCTGAGTACTTAGAAAGGTCAAGTAGGCAAGACAAGGCCACTGGGTTGTGATGGTCTGTGTGCTTTGGTCACACACAAATGAAAGTGTCAGTAGCTCTAGCAAGAGGCATATTGTAAGGGATATGTTAATGCGAGTAGGTAAATGGAGGAAAGATAGATGTGAATGGAAGTGAGGGCATTTGGTGTGAGGGCTGGCAGAGGACTAGAACAGTTTTTGTTTTCCTTTTTGTAAAGAGATAGTTGTAAGGATGGAGAACATAGCTCACACTGTGAGAACATTGGCCTACTATATGAATGCGGAGTCCTGAGTTCAGTTACAAGCTTCACATGTACACCAAAATAAATAAATAAATAAGAAACAAACAAATGAATAAAATAAAAGAAAAAGTAATGAGAAGAATTGAGGTAATGAAGAGGAGAGGATTTAAAAAAATTTTAATTATATGAATTTATGGGTTATTAAGAAATTTTGATACATGTTTAAATGTGTAATGATAAAAATTAGTGTAGTTAACATTTTCATCTCTTTAAACATTAAAAAAAATAACTTATTTAATTTCTTTCTTCTCTCGCACTTCCTTTGCTTTGCTTTTTTTTTTTTAAAGACAGAGTCTCACTGATCTGGTGATTGCCAGAAGGGCTAGGTTAGTTGTCCAGCAAGCCCCAAGATTTTGCCTGTCTCTACCTCTCTAGCACTAGGATTGCAAACACATTCCACCATGCCTGGCTTTCTTCTACATGGGTTTTAGATATTGGACTCAGGTTGGTGCCTGTAAGACAAGCAAGTTTTCAACTGAGCCGTCAACCCAACCCTGGCATTTTTTTTTTGTCAGTGCATAATTATACATATTTATAAGGTACAGTGTGATTTTTGCAGTGCATGTATTCTGGATGTATTTGTCAAGTCAGGATAATTAGCACTTTCGCTCCTTGTCACTACTCCCCAGCCTTCATATATAATAAAGTATTATGAACTACTGTTCCCCACTCATATGGCTAATCTTCATTGTCAGCTTGACTGGATTTAGAATCACCTAGGAGACACATACCTGCGCATGTCTGTGAGTGAGTCTCTAGCCTTCAGTAAAGAGGGAGAGTCTAGCCTGAATGTGTGCGCACAGTCCTGTGGGCTGGGCCTGCACTACACACAAATGGAAAAGGAGAGAGTGGGCTGAATGCCAGTGTGCTCCTGTCTTTGTTGAGTGACGTGAGCTAGCAGCATATTGCCATCACACCTTCCTCCTCATGATGAGACCTGCCCTCTGAGCAGGAGCCCTGCAGCCCTTTCCTCCCTAAGAGTGAAGGACTAAACATAGGACAAATTGTGGTAAAGTCTCTGGTGGAGAAATTAGATATGTGGTTTTCAAATGAGGATTGGGTCCCTAGACATGTGCTCAAGGTTTATGAACTCTCAGAGATGCTAGAATTTCTATTTAATTTTGAATAATATTAATTAGTGTATACATATTTATTAAATCTTTTGGATGGCTTTCTTCTGTAGACAGACTGTCGGCGCAGTCTTTTTACCAAAGTAAATTTCCATTCGAAAGAGTGGGCAGGTGTTGAGCTGCCTCATCCCTGTTGGAGAGAAGGCTTGCTGAGCGTAGAAGAGCCTAGGAAGAGCCCCCTCCACTCTCCCTTTCCCTCTCCCTCTCCCTCCTCTGTCCCCCCTCCCCTTTTAAATTTTGTTTTGTTTTTGAGACAGGGTCTCATTTTGTAGTCCTGGCTGGCCTGAAACTTGCTGAGTAGACAAGGTTGGTTTTGAACTTGAAGAGATCTGCTTGTCTTTGCCTCCTGAGTACTGGGATTACTACCACATCCAGCCTTTCTGCCATATTTTTATCTTTTGTTTTTTTTTAAATTTATTCATGTGTGTGTGTGTGTGTGTGTGTGTGTGTGTGTGTGTGTTTTGTCTGCATATATGTCTGTGAACCACTTATATGCAGTGTCCACAGAGGCTAGAGAGGGCATCAGATCCCCTGGAACTAGGGTTGTAGTCCGCTGTTAGCCATCATATGGGTGCTGGGAATTGAACCCAGGTCCTCTGGAAGAGCAGCCAGTGCTCTTAACTGCTGAGCCATCTCCCCAGCTCCTCCACTTTAGTTTTTGAGAAAAGTTTTTCTTTTTTTTTCACTGAACTTGGAGTCAGCATTTTGTCTAGTGAGTCCCTGGGTTCCACTGTCTCTGCTTCTCTACCTCTTGCTGCAGGGCTGGGCTTCTGGAGAGCCTGGCTCAGGGGCTCATGATTCCACCTGCTGTGCTGTCCACTCTGATACACAGTGCAGGTCAAGTACATGTAGACTGTTGTCTATCTTAGAATTTCCTGATGTTACTTCACGATTTATTTCTCATGGAAAATTGAGAACTAAGGAGGTTATTCTTTGTGTTTAAGGCCCCTTTATGAAGATTTAGATTGGCGACTAGTTTTCATGATTTTGAAAGTGTGTAGAGTTATTTTCCAGTGAGAGAGTAAATGGAATACATTTGTATTGATATTTACATTGTATTGTAAAGACACCATTGAAGATAATTCTCCCTTAATTTGCTTTTAGTTCCCTGAATAAAGAAGCTTTTAAAAACAATCTATGTGTAGGGACTGTTGGAATTTTTGCCGTGGATGCAAGCAAATATATTTATTTAACTTTGTTCTGGGATCAATCTTGTTGAGAAAGGGGCTGTGATCATTCAAATATTGGCCCCTCCTGTTTACCTTTCCAGCTCATTTCGAAGTTTGTGTATGCTTGAAGCTACTATTTAGGAATACCCAGAACTCTTCAACAGACTGAGTACCACATTTTCTGTTATGTATATAGAACATCACCACCTTTTAGATGGATGAGGCTTGCATGGAGAAAGGCAGTAGTCAGATGACATTCATATTAATCAGTAGTTCTTAATTCACATGTGTGAATGCCCTCCCCTGCACCCTAGTGCTTGGAAAAGCTCAGGTCTTTGTACATGCTAGGAAAGCATCTTGCCACTAAGGTGGACTCTCTGCTCGAGGCACAAGTTAAAGAATATTTAAAAAGTAAACTTTAGGGCCAGTAAGATGACTTAGTGGATTGGATAAGCTGTTTGATCCCTGAACCCATATGGGGGAAAGAGAAAATTGACTCCTGAAAGTTGTCCTCTGACCTCCATGCGTGTGTGTGTGTGTGTGTGTGTGTGTGTGTGTGTGTGTATGATTAAACAAAATGAAGTAAAATAAACAATTTTAAAAACTTAATGGTGTGTATTTGAACCTTGCTTTGTGATATCATAGGATACTTATATAGTAACATATTTATTATCTCAGTTAATTCTTATGATAAAAGTAACTAAAATCTATATATTCAACAAATATCTCTAATACCGTAGTTTTGTTAGCTAGTTCTCATATTGTAGATTAGTTCTTTACATTAATTCAGTCTACATAATTAATTTGACAATGTCTCACATAGGTCAGACTGGCCTCAAACTCACCATGTAACTGGTCTTCCTGTCTCTGCTTCTCAAGTACTAGAATTATAAGCTGTACCAGCACGTGTAGCATCAGTGGTTTTTATTTGCATTTCTCTAATGATTAATGATGTTGAGCATATGTTCATGACTTCTTTGATATTTTTAAATTTTTTTTTTTTGGGGAAAAATGTCTGTTTAGCCATTTTGTCCTTTTTAAAATTTAATTATTTTTTATTTATTTAGTTGAGCTGGGTTTAAACCCCAGGGCTGCCTGAATTTCAGACTTGTTCTACTACTGAGTCACCCCTGTCTGGGTTATTTATTTTGAACTCTCAGTAGTACAAGCTGCCTCAATAGCTGTAAGACCAGAGCGGCCTTGTACAGCCTCCCCCACTCTCCCCACGGCTCCTTGGTGGTGTGATTCCCAGCTGAGACACCTTCCTTCTGAAGGCTTCATGCATGGTTTCTGTTTATTCCTAGGTAGCAGGGTTCAGTTCCTTGCCAGCTACAATGTTAGAGAAGCCACTCTAGTCCTCTTAATCCTGTGAGGCTGACCTGCACACCGTCACTGGTTGCTTACTGAACTCCTGTGTGACCTTTGTGAATCGGCAGGTCTCTTTCTCAAGGCCTTTGAGTGTGTGTGCTAGTGAACTGTGGTCCATCTCGATTTACAGAGTCAGGTGTCAGGTGTCTTAATGTTTGAGCAGAAATTCTTTTCCCATCAGTTGGATGAATGGGAGGCATTTAAAATTTGAGGGACATTTGTGACATGCAGTTTTCTAAGTGGAGTGCATTTTTTCTCACTGTTTTGCCGTGTTTCTCATAGTTTCTGAATCCTTGTTAATAAAACTTTGTAAGACATGTTCTCCAAGTGATCTTTCAGAAAACCTTTTCTTTTCTGGCAGTCGGCTTAGACTTGTTCACTTATTTTGAATCTGCTTTTGTGAGGACCAGTGTGGGAAAAATGAAATTATAATATTCAAAGATCTCTCTGACCACCAAGGCATCAGAATGTCGATCTGTGGAAGATAATAAAAAGGCAAAAGCATTTCGGTTCAACACGATTTAGTAGCCAGCGCTGGTTCGGAATTCCAAGAGTTATTTAAGTACATGAATGCGCAGCACAACTTGGAAAAAAGTATTCTTGGTGATAATTAGCTCAATCCCATGTGTACAACAGAGCTTAAGGCACAACCACATCGAAACGCTTTCCATGTAAGGCACAAATGGCATCTTCTGTAAGGATAGGCTGTATATTAACTGAGAAAACAGCCTGGAGATAAGGGCCTGGGGGAAAATAGCCTTATAGATCGACTGAGAGAAACAGACTCCAGATAAGGGGCTGGGACAGTCTGTGTGGTTTCAGCACAAAGGTCACCGGGCTATTAACTTTGGTCTCTGACTTCTCGGTGACCAAAGACAACTCTGTGTGTTTAATCCCCTAGTGCTGACTTATCTATGAGCACAAAGACTTACATACCTCCTACAGAAATAGATGTAACCTCTGCTTTTTAATTTATTTATTTTTGCATGAGGTCTCAGACTTGTTATCTCCCTGTCTCAACCTCCCATAATGTTTGAATTATAGGTGTGTACCATTTCTTCCAGCTTCAATATTTCTTTTTAAAAATTTGAGACAGGATCTCATTGTGTAGCCTGAGCCGGCCGTGAAGTTTTGATCCAGTTGTGTCTCTGCTAGGGCTGTAGTATGTGCCACCAAACCTGACACAACTCTGTTTTATACTGTCTTCTCTTGTTATTCAAATGAATCTTTTTATTATTTATTTTTGTGGCACTTGACCACAGCTCTCAGGAATGTAGGTTTTTCTACTTTCAAGACTGAGTCAAAAGCTGCTTGTAAACTGGAGTCTTGCAGAAGGCATAGCCCGAAAAACCACTTTTACACAATATATAGTAACTTAGAACCGGCACTAGCCTGTTTTCTGTCACCATCTTACATGTAACACAGACTGGCTTTGGATTTGTTGTAATCCTCCTGCCTCAGTTTCCTGAAGTAAGTTACATAGTGGCCAGTCTCAAAGTCCCCTTGCAGATGGATAACAGTGCAGAGGGCTGAGATGCCATGACTCAGCACAGTAGGAGCACAGTAGTGCTTCCTAGGGTTACCTCCAAATTGGGCATTAGTTTTATGTAATCAAGGTTCATAACTAAGGGCTGGTTCATTAGCCTATCAGTGCCACCCTGTGATATGCTAATTAACGTATCAATGCCTGCTTTGGGGTTGGCTCACTTCTGAGCTGCCTTTGGTTGACTCCTGTCTTGCAAACACTACATTATTCCAAGCTGCATAAAATTATGTTCCTAACAGTCAGGAAACAGGGACGTATAGAAAGTATGGTGTAGCCGGGCGGTGGTGGCGCACGCCTTTAATCCCAGCACTTGGGAGGCAGAGGCAGGAGGATTTCTGAGTTCGAGGCCAGCCTGGTCTACAGTGCTACACAGGGAAACCCTGTCTCGAAAAACCAAAAAAAAAAAAAAAAAAAAAAAGAAGTTTTAAAAAAAAAAGAAAGTATGGTGTAGATATGGTGCAGATATGTCAGAGAAATGCCTCTTTGTCCGTAGAGATGAAAGAAAGAATTCTGTTCTGAGATTGTCTTTTATTTCACAGAACTTAGAAATGGAAGACTATACTTTAGGAGTATCTGTGTTGGATCCCAAATATTAGCACAGTAGGAATTGCAGAGTATGTACTTTTGTCTAACACGTTCTTTTTACGTGTACTATGCTAATATTGTCCTATGTTACTATTTAGAAATCTACTTTCCTTTTTTTGCATGTTTATGTTGTGTGCATATGTGCATTCATATTTACACGTCTGTGGGAGCCTGTGCAGGTTGCTGCATGTGTGCAGAGGCTAGAATTGGTGTCCTGTCTTCTTCCATTATTGGTCTCTACTTTATTTACTGAGGCAAGGTCTCTGACTAAACCTGGAATTCTCAGATTGGGCTAATCTAAGCTAGCCAGTTTACCCTGAGAATCCCCTGTCTTTACTTCCTAAATTTAGGGATTACAGGTAGGTTGCCATGCCTATTCAGTGTTTTGTTTTGTTTTGCTTTTAAAGACAGAGTTTCTTTGTGTAGCCCTGGCTGTCCTGCAACTAGTTCTGTAAACCAGGCTGGCCCCAAACTCATGGAGATCTGCCTGCCTCTGCTAGGATTAAAAGCATGCCTATATGGGTGGTGGGGAACTGAACTCTGGTTTTCATGCTTGAATGACAGATACTTTATTTTCTGAGCCATTTCATCAGCCCATGTTGTCTCGACACAAGGTCTCGTTAGTCTAGCTTTGAACTTGTGCCCTTCTCACCCCTGGGCATGCAAGCCACTACACCCAACTTTTATTCCTTTTCTTTTCTTTTTTTTTTTCCTACTTTTTGGACAGATAATACATTTAAAGCTTGCTGCATTTTGCTAGGCTCATTGTTGTTGTTTGTACATGTTTATTGTCTAGCACTCAGGATAACCATGAGTTAGAGGCTAGCCTGGGCTACATTGAGAATTTGAGCTATACAGGGAGACTGTCTCAAATCAACAGCAAACAGCTCCAACAAAGTGAGAATTCAATAAGTTTAGTGTGCTTCCTGGTTAAAGAAATGAAAACAAAGTAAATAACTTTAGGGGCTGGGTTGTAGATCAGGGTCCAGCATGTGTCCAGCAATCATAAAGACCTTGTGTACCAGGAGACATTTTTGTAGCATTTCTGTGCATTTCCCACTTTCTATAAAGCAGCTGTGTCTACCTTTATATTTTTTGGGTCTTGTGCTGAGCTCAGGAGCATTGGTATAGGTTTGGTTAATTGTTCTGTAGAGTTGCTCTTACTTAAACATTTGTTTGCTTACTTGCATGCGGCTGCGGCTTTGGGAGTTGATTTTCGTCTTCCACCATGTGAGTCCTAGAGATCAAAGTCAGGTCATCAGTCTTGGCAGCAGGTGACTGAATCAAAGATGTTCAACTTTCGTTTTATTTACTTGTTTATTTTATTTCTTTAGTCCTGAGGCACTGGAGATTAAAGCTGGAGCCTTGAACATGTTAGGCACTTGCTGCACCTCAAGTCTTTCACATATGTTTCGAGTAATCCCTGATCATGAGAAAATAAACTTGTTTTGTTTTCATGATGATTATATGCTTCAAACTAGGATTAAACATGAAAACTCATCGCTAAGTTAGGTGTTTCTTTTCATGGTCCATGTTGTGTGATTAAGATAAACAAAAAATATTGCTTTAATAGAAACACCATCTTCTTTGTACAGGATCATGCCATTTCTCACCATTAATTTTTACACATGATAAAGCAGGCTAGTATATTTACATACGATACAGGTAGAATAATAACACATATTTATATCTGGTTTTTATATCTAGTATTCAATAAAAATTTGTCCTTGAATAACAAAATTATGCGGAGGCTACTATATGGTGAGATGAAGAGGAAGCTTGGCTTTCCTGCAGTCTGAGCTGGTGTAACCTAACTAGCTAGAGGATATGCAATTCCTGATTGACAGTCGCAGATTTTGTAAGGGGGAACAGCCCGCTCAGAAACAGTGATTAGAGCTTTGTCAGGAATCACCACATTCACCCCTGGTATCTTGTATTTTCGGTCTACTAGATTTGTAAACAACACAGGACAGTTCCGCTTTTGTTTTTATTAAAGTGATTCTGCAGGGCTGTTTCAGCCCCTCTGCCAGGCATACATGGGTGGAAATTTGATATTCTCACTAAATTAGCTAATTCTAAGCTGTGTTTCATGCTTATCTCTAGACCTCTGTGCATTAAATCCTATCTTGAGCTGCTCCCTTTATACACAAATGTGTTTTGCCTGTGCTTTCCTGTCTTCTGTGAGAAGCTTTATGTAGGTCAGGCTGGGCTTAAGCAGCTTCCCCGAACCTGCGTCAGCCTAAGCTGGAGGAATTTTAATAAGCCCTCCCCTGTAGGCGTGGGCCTAAATGAGGCTAGCCTAGTTAAGCCTGATCCTTCTGTTTGTGAAAAGAGCTGAGCAGAGCTGAGCTGCTTGGTGGTTTCAGAAGCGGCCTACTTAATTCCAAAAGAACAATGGTAGGAAAGGCTAGGTCTTCCAATTTTACCTTATCTGAAAAGCTTGATTTGCTAAACCTTGTGAAGCCATATGTGAAAATTCTCGAAGAGCACACTAATAAAAATTCAGTAATCGTGGAAAAGAATAGATGTTGGGATGTCATAGCAGTTAACTATAATGCGATTGGAGTAGACCGCCCTCCTCGCACAGCTCAGGGCCTACGCAGCCTTTATAAAAGGCTCAAAGAATATGCCAAACAGGAGCTGTTGCAGCAAAAGGAGGCCCAGTCAGAGTTTAAAAGCAATGTCTCCGAGCCCACCAAGAAAGTTATGGAGATGATTCCCCAGATCTCCAGCTTCTGCCTGATAAGGGACAGGAACCACATGCAAAGGTAAGCTTTGTTGTATTTTGTGGTGGGGATTATGGCGCCTCCTATCTCCGGGGCTCTGGCTTAGTTGTGCTAGACATGTGCATAGCAAGCCTCCCCACAAGGGGAGCCCTGACTGAACAATGTCTTTGTTTTGCTTTCTTAAAAAAAAGAAAGCTCTGAGTTTTCTGTTAGGTTAGATTTAAGCTCCTTTCCTTTCCCTCTTTCATCCTGTAGTTTGTAGAAGTAAAGGTTAAGGAAGAATTAATGGATGAAGCTTGTGACATCACTAAATGAACGTGAAAGACTTCATAGCATACATTGCACAAAATAATGTGTTTTATTATGACATTTTCACGTATTTATTATATACTTTGATTACGTCTCAAACTTGTAAGCCTTAAAATTAGATTTGCTTCTGTGATAAATTATTCTTTTTTAAGATTATATGTCATTGAAATGTTTAAAAAAATTTTTTTTTTTTTTTTAGATAAAATTTATATGAAGTTAGTTGTTTTGGGAGCAAATGGGAACTTTGTTTTTTTTTATGAATTATTACTGTGTACATTTCCTGAATATGCACTAAAGTAGCAAAACTTAAAATCAGACTCCTTGATGACATGATTGTGTATGTGGGGACTGTTTGTTTTTTTTAGTGTGTTTGAAGTTGATAAGCTAGAACCATTAACTAAAGGAGCTTCATACCTAATTAAGAGGTTCAGGTTACATAACAGAATAAAGTGTAATTGATTAATGGTCTAGTTTCACTTTGATATTGGGTCCTAGGGAAGGGTAAACTTTCTCATACTGCTCTCTGTAAGTTATAAAACTCAGCTTTAATAAGGGCAACCTGGAGTAGGGGTTGGAAACAATTTTGGGCTAGGTATCATTATTTGCCTAAGAATCTTAAAAGCTGACTTGTGACTAATTTAAATTTAATTCTTGACATTTGCCTAAGAATCTTAAAAGCTGTTACTTGTGACTAATTTAAATTTAATTCTTGACATAAGATAAAAATGGCAGCTCCTTTTTTCTACTGAATCTTTTAGGGTACTTTACACAAACTGTAAACTCTTGTTCTTGAAGGCCCTTTCAAACAAAGATTCAATGTGCTTTGTTGCTCCAGGAGAGGCTTTGTATAAACAAAATTGCTGATTACCTGTGGAACTTTTTGAAGTTAGGGGAGAAAACATTTTAGCTGAGCCTGTCTGTTGTTTTGGTAACATTAAAAAATATTTTTTAGTGTTTTACCCTATGCTGCTTATTTCTACGTGATAGCATAGATTAAAAAAAAAAAAAGCCCTGCATCTGGGGTTCAGGGCGTGGCTGCTCAGTGGGTTCATTCTTGCGACCACTGCTAGGGATTTTCACTGTGCTGGCAATGAGATTCTATTGGGTGGGTGATCTCCATAGTAAAAGTGTTTGACACTCTACTACTTGTTTTGAATTTTGCCTTTTTCAAAAATAGCCTGAAGAAAAATGGCTTTTGTTTTACTGGTATAAAACTATACCTTTTGGGTATTAAATTTAGATTTTTTTATTATTTGAGAATGATACAGAGATACTGTGATTTTAGTTGATGACATACTTAAAATATGCAGTGAATACAGAAGAACACATAAGTAGGTTTCTGTTTAATTTTGATCATACATCTCTCTGTCTCTGTCTCTGTCTCTCTGTCTCTCTCTCTCTCTCTCTCACACACACACACACACACACACACACATGTTTTTGACACACTAACATTTCTCTGGTAGAAATGAGCTAGCTGATTTGTGTATTTCTAGATTTGTTGTTGAAATAGCATTGTTTATTAGGTTTTAAAAAGGAAGAATATAAAATATATGCCACTGATGTTAGTATCTACATTGATATTTTTCTGCAAGCTTATTCATTTAAAAATATGCATTTATTTCAGATATATATATATACATATATATATTTAGCTGAGATCATCTCAAATACTAATTATCCTAGAAGTTTATGGATCTATGTTTGATTATGTTTTTTTTTTTTTTCTTATAAAGGACATTTAATTGGGGCTGGCTTACAGTTTCAGGGGTTCAGTCCAGTATCATCAAAGTGGAAACATGGCAGCATCCAGGCAGGCATGGTGCAGGAGGAGCTGAGAGTTCCACCTCTTGTTCCAAAGGCAGCTAGGAGACGACTGGCTTGATTATGTTTTTATACAAATATTACTAATTTGATTAGACTCTCTACTAAGAAATTTTACTGCAAGTTGTATATTTTTAAAAATATCTATTGTATTTCCTAGCTTTACAACTTAGAATGATTTTTAAAATTTTTTATGTCTAGATAGTAGTTTGTTTTATAATCTTTTTGATCCTCTAAATTTATTTAGATTTTTAGTTTTTAGAAATTTTTATTTCTGTTTACCTTTTTTACCATTATTGTTTCTAATGTTATGTTTTATTACTTAGAATGTTTCACCAAAATGGAATGAATAATCTAGGTATAAGCATATTTTTAATTTGTATGAGAGTATGATGCCTATATTTATATGCTACATACTACTTTACAGTGAAAATTATGAAGATAATTTAAAACAGTTTTTATTTATCATTTTAACCTTTTATTTGTAGTTTTAACCTTTTCTGATTTCAGACTTCAGTCTAGATCAGAGGTTCTCAACCTGTGGGTCATGACTCCTTTTAGGGTCACATATTTGGTATTTACAGTACAGTTCATAACCGTAGCAACATGACAGTTCTGAAATAGCAATGAAATAATTGTATGGCTGGTCCTGAAGAGAGTTGATTTCCATCTTCCTCAGAGTCATCGGCCTTTATGGTTTGTAGATCAGTCTAGGACAGAAGCAAGAGGGCAGGCATGTCAGGTGGCTCCACAGCATCTCAGAACCGCAACAGTGCAGGGATGATTAATGAGAAAATTAAAATGGCTTTTCTGGGCTAGCCAGGTGGCTCAGTTGGTAAAGGCTTTTGCTGCCGAAACCGATGGCCTGCCTTTGATCCTAGTATCTGCATGGTGGAAGGAAGGAGAGCACCAACTCCTGTATACTATGTTCTGACCTCCACACACACACATAAATACATGTAGAAAAGTGTTGGGTGTTTTTTTTTAAACTCAAGTCTGGGGAGATGGCTTTATTAGTAATGTGACTTCCGCACAAGCATGAGGATCTGAATTCAGATCTGTGGAACACATATGAAAAGCTAAAAATGGCAGTATCCCCTTCACTGGGAGGAGTCAGAGAAAGTGGGTCACTGAAGTTCACTGACCAGCTGACCAGCTGTTGTAGCTCAGTGGATGAGTGGCAGGTTCAGAGAGACCCGACTTCACAAAAAGAAAAAATAAAAAGTAGAAAGTAGTGGAAGGGGATACCTGACAGTGTCTGTCTGCGAGTCTCTTTGGGGACACACACACACACACACACACACACACACACACACACACAGACAGACAGAGAGACAGAGAGAGAGAGAAATTCCCAGCACCTATATGGCAGCTCACAACTGTGTAATTGTAATATAGTCTAGGGGTCTTGGTCAAGTTTATTTTCAATGCCAATTAAAGAATTAAAAGGCAAGAAAATTCTTGAGCTGCAACAGGTAGCAGAAAAATCTCAAACATTGCAGATAGCAACAATAGAATTAGCAGTTGAAGAAAGGCATTTATTGGGGGTGAGGAAACGTATATAGCAGACACACAGAAAAAAGACCCTCTACAAAGAGGAGGGGGTACTCCCAAAAGCAAAATAAAAACAAAAACAAAACAAAACCCACAACTTTATTTGGAGGGTGGGGTTGAGACAGGGTTTGTCTGTGTGGCCCTGTCTGCCCTGGAACTCACTGTGCAGACCAGGACAGGCTGGCTTCGAACTCAGAAATCCAGTGCCTCTGTCTCCTGAGTGCTTGGATTAAAGATGTTTTTATTGTTGTTGTTTGGTTGTTCTTTTGACATAAGGTATGGTATGTAGCCCTGACTGTCCTGGAACTTGAGATTGTCCTGTCTCTACCTCTCAAGTGCTGGGGTTACAGGTATATGCCACTATCCTCTATCTAAAGGTTTATAGTTAAATGTATATTAATATCAAGTATTAAATATGAGATTGTGCTATAAATATATTATGCTTATTGTTTATAATGGTTTTTTTTAATGTGCTATAGCGCAAACTTGGATGAGGCTGCCCAAGCTGGTACCAGTTCGCTGCAGGTAATGGTGGATCACCATCCTGTTGCTGTGACTGTAGAGGTGAAGCAAGAAGAGGACATTAAGCCATCTGCTCCCCTGGTTTCAAACCCTCAACTCAGTGATACTTTAGAGCAAAGAGAAGAGCATGAATTAATGCATGTTGTGGAAGGATCCGTGTCTCCATCTCTTTCTTCTGTTGATATGAGAATGACATCATCTCCATCTTCTCTCCCAAGGAGAGATGATACTTTTCATCAGGAAAGTGGAGAACACTTTAGGTCTTTGCTAAGATGTGACCCTCAGGTCCTGCAAATGTTAAAGGAGGAACATCAGATAATTTTAGAAAATCAAAAGAATTTTGGATTGTATGTTCAGGAGAAGAGGGATGGATTGAAAAGAAGGCAGCGTCTTGAGGAGGAGCTGCTAAGAGCAAAGATTGAAGTAGAGAAGCTGAGAGCAACTCGCTTACAGCGTGATCTGCCCGAACACAGTAGTCTCTAAGAAGTTTCTAGTCTTGGGACTTGATAATTTTGTCAGAGTTATTTTAATTTTGGAGTATCATGAAGCTCAGCACATGTTCTATAAAATGTTAATCTCTCTTGTAAGAAAGCTTTTGACATGATTTTCTTCTTTTCTTAACCTTTCTTTTTTATTTTCCTGAGACAGGGTTTCTCTGTGTAGCCTTGGCTATCTTGGAATTAGCTCTGTGGAACAGGCTGGCCTTGAACCTATTTTTTTCTTTTTTTTAAACACAATTTTCTAAGTATTTAATTTTCTCTTTAAATACTATAATTTATTGATTGGTTGACATGGTAATCCAGTTTGTTGCCTTCCCTCAATTTTTTTCTAAGACATTTAGCTGTTAGCCTCATGTAAGATCTTTTATTTTGATTATGAAAAGTATTGCAGATAGAGTTGCATCTGCTGCATAAGCCTGTAACCTCAGCTCTTGGGAGGTAGAGGCAGATGAGAAGAAGATGAAGGTCAGCCTTGGCTACATTCCAATTTCAAGGTCAGCCTGTGCTATGTGAAATCCTATGTTAACTATCAAATTTCACAAAATTGTGTAAATGCATACATATTAAAGAACTGATCTTTAACAGTTTTAGTGACAACTTTAAAAGTTAGAGTTAAAAGAGAAAAAGAGACAGTGTTGGAAGCTACCTAATGAATGGTAAGCACATACTTTTATTGTTAAGCTACACCCATCGCTATTCCTAGTTTTTCTTTTTTGGAGACAAGAGCTCATTATGTAGCCCAGGCTAGCCTGTAATATAAGTTCCTCCTGCCCCAGCCTTCTGAATACTGAGATTATAAGTTTCTGTTAAACTAACAGTAACAAAAAACTTGTATGCATGACATTGGCATTGTCCTTATCTTTTGAAAGAGGGGTGGTAGGACTTAGAGTTGGAAGATATTTGGAAAACTCTTCAGTTTAGACATGATGAGACCGAGATCCAGGGAGGGCACCATAATTTATTCCAGGAATCAAAGCTTTTTGTGGCCGAGTAAGTTACGAGTACTTAGTTTTTGGGGGAATGGGTAGGGGCAGCGGCAGGGCGGTGGTAATGGTAGTGATAATTTTTATTCTTTATTCTATAGAAATAAAGATCTAGGAGAGTTTATTTAAATAAAACCACCTTTTGTTTGGAGATGTAGCTCAAGGGTAGAACACTTCCTGGCCTGTTTGAGGTGCCATCCTCAGGTGACAAAGAAAACTGACTTCTATGCCTCGTTGGGGTACGAAGCTCAGGGAATTGTATCTACTCCACGCTTTCCTCTTTTTTGTTCTGTTAAAAGAGATCAGGTGTTTTTATTGAAAATATTACATATTTTGACCATGTGAGTCAGATTATCTTAATTCATTTTAAATGTTTTTCTGGGAAATACTTCATAGCAAACTTAGAATAAAACAAAATGAAAATTACTTAGAATGAAAATAACAAAGATTATGTTCATATAAATATAACTTGTAGATTTTTTTAAGGATGATTTATTTTGTAAATATTACAGTATTCATGGAAATAAAATCTTTATAAAGCTTATATGTTGAATTTATGTTATGTATTTAATGTATGTCTTACATATTTGATTTCCATTTTTGCTGGGATTTTGATGAGGAAGGACTTTAAAATCCAGGCATTCTTTTGGATGGGGCAGATAGAGTTTCAGAAATACGGGGATAAAGTGAGCTTGGAGTCAGAGTAAACCTGAGAGATCATAGAGAATGGATGAACTGGATCAAGGTGTCCAAGCACAGTGAGGATAGGTAGAAAGCTTTAAGTGACTTGAACAAGGGATTTTTCTTTTTTTGTTCTCACAATGACCTGGAACACACTATGTAGATTAGACTGGCCTCAGTCTCACAGAGCTCATTCACCTCCAGAGTGCTGGGATTAAATGTTTGCAGGTCATTCAGAATGCTTTTAGAACCGAGTTTAGGCATGCCAGTGGCCCTGCCAGTTAGCCCCCAGGCTTCTAGTTGGTGGTCTTTAGAGTAAAAAGCTCAGGAAAGGCCATGTCTGGGACCCAGGACTTTCCTGGTGTAAGTGAGGGTTCAGATTCCATCCACAGCAGCACACACACAATAGAGTTAGGACAGTAGTGTCAGTCCTGACTCAGAACCTAGGGCTGGATTCAACAGTTTGCCCAGGAGTGATGCTCACTGAAGGGTAAAACAATTCTTGTTGCAGAGTAATGTGGACGGAATGAAATTGAGAGGGTGTCAACTAGATGTCACTTGTCACCAAATTATGGATTACATTAAATGCTATTTTTAAGGAGTCAGATTGAATTGAATTGAATTGAAGTGAGAAGCTGTTGATGACTTTTTGATTATAAAGATGACATGATTAAAGATGTGATTTAGGAAAAATGCACTCAAATTTAGTGGTACAGGTTATGGTTATAGAAATAGAAAAAAGTAAATCAAGTGGATTCTTAGAGCATTAGGTTAGTTTATTTAATTTCCTTAATTGAATCACAAAAAACATTTTATACTTTATACTTGCATAAGTAAAGATTTGTATTGTAAAATGTCTTGAGGGCTGAGGAGGTAGCTCAGGTGATAGATGCTTGCCTAGTGCCTAGGAGGTGCTGGGATAGATTCTCAACACTACGTAAACCCTGTGTGGGTGTAGTGTATATCTGTAATCTGTGCACTTGGCACTGGAGGTTCAGGAGGTCAGTTATGATGTATTATTCTTCCCCTCCTCTCCCCCAGATGGGATTTCTTTATGTAGCTTTGGCTGTCCTGGAACTCCCTCTGTAGATCAGGCCGGCTTTGAATTTACAGAGACCCACCTGCTTCTGCCTCTAGAGTGCTAGGATTAAAGACGTGGCCACCACAACCCTGCCTTTATGGCAGTTTATCTTTGTGATCTGTGTTATAACTTGCATTTGAAATGTAATGAATCTTCTAATTTGAGGTAGCATATTTTATAATATGATTTGAGTATATATGTCTTTTGAAATTATTAAAAGTTAAGATATGCGGTATAATTAATGTTATAATTTCAGCATGCTACCGTTCATACTTAATAATAAATAGAGTATTGACTTTGTATAGCAAAACCCATTTTACAACTGTTTCTGTGGAAAATTAATCCTGTGAAATGTTTCTAGAAAATAATTCAGTTTTAAAGTATTTAAAGTACATTTTTTTTTGGTGGTTTGGATCTATAATCAGTGTGGAAATTAAAATAGATCTGAAGTTGCCTTTGAAAAATTCCTTTGTTGTACATAAAATAGTCTTACAATCACATTTTTCTCTGGCATTGTTCAAATTTGCTGTTTTCCTATATCAAGTGACACAATTTGGAGCAGTTAAGGACTGTGTAGAATAATAAACTTAATTTTTCTTTTGTAAATCCAGAATTCCATTCAGCAGAGTAAACTCACTGGAGATTTTATGAATCAATATTGTTTTAATTGTAAAAGTTACATGACATAATTCTGCCACATTCTTTTAATTCTTTCCCATATGCAACCATCATTTCAGAGCATGGTTTATGAGAATTCCTGAATAAGGGAAAAACATTAGTTACTTGACCACAAAACTCTTCTTGACACCCCTCCTGCACAGAAGATTTGAGCTAAGCCTCTTTATCTCCCTTCTTTTTGATACTGAGACTTTTTATATTTGAGGACTACCTGTAAGAAAGCAGGCTGAGCAAACCATTGAACAGCAAGCCAGTAAGCAGCACCCTCCATGGCTTCTGCAACAGCTCCTCCCTCCAGGTTCTTACCCTGTGTGAGTTCCTGTCCTGGCTTCCTTCAGTGATGGACTGTGATATGGAAATGTAAGCCAAATAAACCCTTTCCTCCCCAACTTGTTTTTTGGTCATGGTGTTTCATCACAGCAGTAATAACCCTGACTAGGATACTACCTTCATGTTTTTAGTATTCCACCTTTACGTGTCTGTCCTCTTATTACTAGGTCATTACATTTTTATTGTGGAATAGTAGTCCATTGTAAAAAATTGTTTCTCTTTTGAGACAGGGTTTCTTTGTATAGCTCTGGCTGTCCTGGAGTCATTGTATAACTCTTGAGTGGAATGAAATACATGTTTGTTTTATATACTACACTTCAACTTTGATACTCACTATTTTTGTTGGTAAAGAAAGTTATAGGTGATTTTCAATGGAAGTCGAGTGTTATTGCATACTTTAAGAAACTAATTTAGTGTATAGGCGTTTTGCCTGTGTGTGTCTGTGCACCACTTGTGTTCTTGTACCAGTGGAAGCCGGAAGAGGGCACTGGCTCCCCCGAGACTGGACGGGAATTACACATACAGTCATGCTGGGGCTCAAATCAGACCCTGGTCCTCTGGTAAAACAGCCAGTGTTCTTAACCACTGAGCCACCTCTCCCGCCCTTGTTGTTTACTTTTTTCTAGAGTAACAAAAGCTTTCTTGAGTCCAGGGCTGTAGCTTAGTTTATAGAATGCTTAGCCAGCATGCATGGAACCTAGGTTCAGTTTGTAGCATTACAAAGGGTATGTGCTTGTGTACCTCTGTGTTCCTAGCACTCGGGAAAGTAAAGGCGGGAGGACCAGGAATTCGAGGTCATCATTGACTAGATTTTGAGGCCAGTACGGGCCACACAAGACTTGTCTCCCCAACCACTATCCGAAAAAAATTGTTAAATTTCTATTTTAGTTACCTCTTACTGCGTCTGTGGTGGTTTAATGGAGAATGACCCCCACAGGCTTATATATTTGAATGTGTGGTTCCTCATCAGCCGTATGACCTGATTGGAGGAGTCCTGTCACTAGGAGTGGGTGTTGAGGGTTCAAGCCGGCGCCAGGCCTAGTCTCTTTCTGCCTTCTGTGGGTGGCTCAGGATAAAAGTTCTCAGCTGCTGTTACAGCACCATGCCCAATTGCTACACACTCTGCAATGGTGACCACTAACTAACTCTGAAACTATAAGCAAGCCCACAATTAAGAACTCTGTTGTACACGTTCGCTCTTTATTCACAGCAGTAGAAGAGTAAGTAGGACAGCAGATATCAAAGTTTAAGAGGTTATGGTGATTTTAACCAGAAAATGACATATAGGAATAGTTAGTTTTGGAACTGATTATTTAAGACACTTTAAATTTTATGTACTCTCTTCAAAATAACTTAAATATTTAGAATTGTTAAAACAGAAAAGAATATTTAAGGCTTGGGCTTAAAGATAAATATTTATGTCATCCTGTTCTTAGTAAAAAAAAAATGCCAAAGGTGGGTATGGTGGCCTAAACCTTTAAATTCAGTATTCAGGTGGATCTCTGTGAGTTCTGTGTATCAAGTTCCAGGTCAACCAAGTACACAGAGAGTATATAGTGTCTCGGAAAAAGAGATTAGATGCCTGCTGCCCGCTGCTGATTAGAGATTACCCTATCTTCCTGGAGACTTGGTTTTGCCCTCTTATTCTTGCTGAAAGACCCTTAAGTCTCTCTCTTTTTTGTTTGTTTATTTATTTATTTATTTATTTATTTTTTTGTTTTTGGTATTGATTTGCAAGTATGTTCCAGGGTCTTGGAGGAACAGGAATGGAATGGATTTCAGAAACATAGAGTGGAAATTGGGGGTGGTTAGTCAGGGAAATGGTAAATTAATATTTTCTGTCATGCAGGTGGCCTGCTGTAGGAGGTTATATTCCTTGCTCCTGTTCCCAGTGATCTTCATTCTACTCTCTGGAGTCCCTCATCTTTTTCCTTCCCTGACTTATGGGGTTCAGTGACAGAAGGACAAGAAGGATTGATTGTGGTAGTCAATTTCAGGAGCACCTGCTATGCGCCAAGTTGCATTTAAGTATGTGTATGCGCGTGCGTGTACACACACACACACACACACACACACACACACACACACATCTGAATTAGGTTTTAAAGTAACTTTGTTTTCTTGCATGTGTATGTGGTATAAATTTGCATCTTGTGTGTGTGACCATGTACGTGTGAGCGTCTGTAATCCCAGGGTTGACACTGGGTATGTTCCTTCGCTGCACGCCTTTCCTGAGGCAGGGTCACTCGCTGAACTCCGCTATCTCGGATAGTCTGCTAGCCAGCTTGCCCTGGGCCACCTCCTGTGCTAATCCGCTGCTCTACAAAAGAAGGGGTATACTGCTGAATTGGAGAGTCTTTTGGTTTTAAAATTAGTTATAATTTCTGAATTTACAGAATTGAATTGTCCTTTTTCAGGAATGAGAACATTGGACATAAAAATAATGTATTTTGGATTCTGAGAATACAGCAGAATATTTAGTCTACTATATTTTTTCCAGCATTTGTTTTTTTTTTCTTTCTAGAGACAGTGTCTGATTATGTAGACCTGGGCTAGCCTAGAACTTGGTATACAGCTTAAGCTGGTCTTTAACTGTGACGTTCCTCCCTCGGCCTCCCAGAACCTTGCTGCCATGCCCAAGTTTCCAGTCATTTGATAAGGTATCCCTCTCCCTTTGGACAGTTTTGAAATGCTTATAGGGGAATTCTGTTTTTCTTCTGGGTAATATAACAGAAAGCAGAACAAAATTTAAAGATGCAGTGTGTTTTTGCTCGATGCATAATGACTGCCACTGGTGGGAATTACGTGAGAATAACCACACCTCACATTTTAAAAAATAATGTTTATGTATTTGGGTGTTTTGCCTACATGTTAGTCTGTGTACCATGAGTGCCTGGTGCTGCTGGAGACCAAAAGAGGGCATCAGATCTCCTGGAACTAGAGCTATAGACAATCGTGAGCCCCCAATATGGGTTCTGGGGATCAAACTGGCTCGTCCTAGCAGTAGATGCTCTTAACTAAGAGCTATTGCTTCAACCTCCTCAAAAAGGCTTGTTTGTTTTTTTTCTAATAGTTCACAAATTGACCAAAACTTTCTTCTTTTTACAAACCTTAGAACTGTCTGTCTGATAATAAAAAACAACAGAAATAATCAATGCATGTTCAGGTGTCTTTTTGAAACAAGATCTTCACGATATCCGACAGGTTGGTCTGGAACTCGAGATATATCATATGCTATCCTGCAGGCCAGCATGCCTAACCAGTAAGATCTAATTTATTTTAAAACTAATCAGTTTTTTGAACTGAAAATTGCTGGATTAATACAATGCTGACAGAATTTAGTTACACAAACTTTGAGTCAGCAAAATTGCATTTGTTAGAAACGATGGATATGCTATGTGGTAAAGTTTCATGCCTTTAATCCCAGCACTTGGGAGATAGAGGCAGGTGGATTTCTGAGAGTTCAAGGCCAACCTGGTCTACAGAGTAAGTTCTAGGATAGCTAGGGCTATACAAAGAAATTCTCTCTTGAAAGACAAACAATGTCCTATCATTTGTGGCTACATAGGAGAATATGGATGATATTATGCAAGTGAAATAGGCCACTACTGTATGGTTTCACTTATGTCTATTAATGTTGAAATAGAGGCAGAATATGGCAGCCACCAGGGGATGGGGTGGGAGATGGAGGAGATGTCAGTCAAGACAACGTTTAAGTTGTACAACATAATATGTATAAATTTGTCAAAGAAAAATACGTGAAGGAAAAATAGAACTTTCTTAATTTCAAAAAACTCTGTAAGCTTATCTTTTCCTCAGCTTGCCATGTTAATTAAATCAGTCATTAAAACATAATTTTATATATTTCTCCATGTCTAGACATTGGGATAGTAGCTTTAGTCTCTAAGGTTCCAAAGCTTTTGCAATGTTATGGTACACTATTTCAGTTGACTCAGTTTCTTAATACTAAAACGAACGTGTCAAATAGTCTTTAAATTTTTGTTTTACATTCATGTGTGTGTGTGTGTGTCTGTGTGTGTGTGTGTGTGTGTGTGTGTGTGTGTGTGTGTGTGTGTGTCTGTGTTGGAGGCATTTGTCATTAGAGAACAGATGACAATTTGGATCTTCCCGGGAATTGCTCACGAGTGGGTTCTACGTGGGGGAGAGCTGAAGGGTGAAACTACGGGGGTTGAGAGAAAAGAAGACACAGAGACATTAGTGCATGGCTGTACAAAATCTTTCTGTATTTGGGGACAAGAGTGACAATATATGTGCTGTGGGCGTGACCCTCCCTCCCAAAGCTGCAGAGTCTTCTCAGCAGGAGGTCTCCGGCAGGCTGAGAGATGTTACCATAACAAAGATCACAGGGTCTGCTACACAGCAGGAGATGGGAGACTTGACTCGCAGGAAACTGTAGTGCCAGAGGGGCTCTGACGTCTGTCAGGTGGGAGGAGGTGTGGCTGGAATTCCTCAGCTCCGTGTAGGTGAAATGCCGGCAGCTGAATTATTTTGCCTAGAGGCTATATGGCTCACTACAACAATTTGTGAGAGAGTTGATTCTCTCCTACCATGTGGGTTTCTAGGACCAAACCGATTGTCAGGCTTGGCAGTAGGTAGGTGCATTTACAGGTGCACTGAACCATCCCACTGACCCACAGATGCTTGTATATTCTTTCTTAGTGCACACGATTTTCTTGTGCATATAATCATTACTGTTGTTATTATTATAGACAGACTCTTAGACAGCCTGGGTTTGACCTTGAAGTGATCCTCTTTCTGCTACCGTCAGCATTCTGGGATTACTGGTGGAACTCATGCCATGGTATTGGTGTGCCAATTTACTTTTGTTTCAATGAGCTTGATACGTAGAAATTAGTCATCTTCAATAATAATGTTTTAAATTTATTTTTTATTTCAGTTCATTCGACCTCTAAAGAAATCATAGAGTCCAAGGCACAAGAAGAGGAAGCTAGCAGCTTGCTTAAATATTTCAGTGTTGTTTGGTGTAAAGCTTCAAAGAAAAAACACAAAAAATGGGAAGGTGATGCTATTCTTATTGTAAAAGGAAGGTCCTTCACATTGAAAGATTTGGAAGGAAAAGATATTGGAAGAGGTATTGTGATATATATTACCTGTTGTCTTAGTCAGGGTTTCTATTCCTTCACAAACATGACCAAGAAACAAGTTGGGAAGGAAAGGGTTTATTCAGCTTACAGTTCCAAATTGCTGTTCATCACCAAAGGAAGGTCAGGACTGGAACTCAAGCAGGTCAGGAAACAGGAGCTGATGCAGAGGCCATGGAGGGTTGTTCTGTACTGGCTTGCTTCCCCTGGCTTGCTCAGCTTGCTTGCTTGTAGAACCCAAAACTACCAGCCCAAAGATGGCACCACCCACAAGGGGCCCACCCCCCTTGATCACTAATTGAGAAAATGCCTTACAGCTGGATCTCATGAAGGCATTTCCTCAAGGGAGGCTCCTTTCTCTGTGATAACTCCAGCTTGTGTCAAGTTGACACAAAACCAGCCAGTACAATTGACCGCCTTGTCAACTTGACACACAAATACATCACTATTAAGCCTCAACCCATACTTTCTTATTCATCCCCAAGATCTAAATTACTTTAAAAGTCCCACAGTCTTTGAAAATTCTTAAAATTTCAATCCCTTTAAAATATCCAATCTCTTTTAAAATTCAGTCTTTTTACAATTAAAAGTCTCTTAACTGTGGGCTCCACTAAAATACTTTCTTCCTTCAAGAGAGAGAAATATCAGGGCACAGTCACAATCCAAGGCAAAATCAGACTCCAGCTGTCCAATGTCTGGGATCCACTCATTTTTCCTCCAAGGGCTTGGGTCACTTCTCCAGCTCTGCCCTTTGTAGCACACACCATGTCTTCTAGGCTCCAGATGACTGTACTCCACTGCTGCTGCTGTTCTTAGTGGTCATCTCATGGTACTGGCATTTCCAAAACTCTGTCTTCCATTGCAACTTAGGCTTCACCAATAGCTTCTCCTAGGCTCTCTTCATGGCGCCAAGCCTCAACTCCTTTGCATGATGCCTTTAGTCCTGGGCCATCAATTGCAACTGAGGCTGCACCTTCACCAGTGGCCTTCCATGGCCTCTCACAGTGCTGAGACTCAGCTGCTCTTCATGACCCCTTCATGTTTTCAAAACCAGTACCACCTGGGTGACTTACACATTACCAAGTCCAGCTGCAGTGTGAGGTAGAACCTAGAGTTGTGGGGAAAGGAAGCAGAATATTTCCTAGCTAGAGGGTCACTTGGAGTGATAGTGAGTAGAACTATTCCCTTTTCCACCCCTTGATTCCTGGATCCATGGATCCTGGCCATGGGAGAAACTGTACCATATATTGGACACTGATTCAAAACATATACTGCCTTCTGAAGAACTCTGCCCCAGCCCTCCATGTTGTTGCCACCTAATTGGTTCTGTAACTGTGTCTTCAAAAGGCCATTCCATCTTTCTATCAGACCAGCTGCTTCAGGATGATGGGGAACATGGTAAGACCAGTGAATTCCATGTCGTGGGCCCACTGTTGCACTTCTCTGGCTGTGAAATGAGTTCCTTGGTCAGAAGCAATACTGTGTGGAATACCATGACGATAGATAAGGCATTCTGTGAGCCCACGGATGGTGGTTTTGGCAGAAGCATTATGTGCAGAAAGGCAAATCCATAACCAGGATAAGTATATACTCCAGTAAGAACAAAATGTCCTTTCCACAGAGGAAGTGGTACAGTGGACCCAGCCATGGCCCTTGGCGGCAGTGTAGGCCAACCTCACCATGGCCTCAGGTGGCTGTGCATGCTCTCATGTCAGGCTGCTCCTGACCACCCCTGCGCCCCCAGTCCCTCCTCTTCATTGTGCACACATTGTTTTGCTTCTGTTTCTCTCCATCTCTCCACCACTGACCTGCCCATCTCAGTGGCACACGGGCCTCTGGGTGTCTTCTGCCCCAGCATGCCTCATAGCAGGGGTTGTGGGGGAAGAAGTGAGGTGGGGTGGGGAAGTGGGGGTGCCATCTTAGCTGTGTTAATTTCTTAAGTACTTTTGCAAACGTATTTATCCATTTATTTATTTATTTATTTATTTAACACATGTGTGCAGTGGTGTATGTATGGAGGGAAGTAAGAGTTGGTGTACTCTGGGCTAGTTTGCCCAAGAGCTTTCAAGCAATTCTCCTGTTCCAAATTTTTCATCTAACCATAAGAATGCTGGGAAATGGGCATGAGCGAGTGCTTCTTAGTTAAGAGTACATATTGTTCTTCCCTTGGACCCAAATTCACTTTCCAGCACCTACATAGGTGCCTATATTGTTTATATATAAATAAATAAATAGTCAATCTTGTAAAAAGTGCTGAGATTCTAGACACAAAACATTTTTTGTTTGTTTGTTTGTTTGTTTGTTGAGACAGGGTTTCTCTGTGTAGCGCTGGCTGTCCTGGAACTCACTCTGTAGACTAGGCTGGCCTCGAACTCAGAAATTTGCCAGCCTCTGCCTCCCAAGTGCTGGGATTAAAGACATGTGCCCCCACTGCCCAGCTCATATTTGGCTTTTTAATTCTGAGGATTAAACTTGTGTCATCAGGCTTGTTCACCTAGCATTTTGTGCTATTTTCTGGCTCTTAAGTTTTTTTGAATCAGAATGATGAAATATTTATGCAATTTGTATGCAAAGTATAGTGCTTATTTTGTACAGTCATGGGAAGGTAACTTTTACTACTAAGTTTTCTTAGAATGTCAGTACAATTAATTTTTTTTTTCTTAAAGGCATTGGATATAAATTCAAAGAGCTTGAAAATGTAGAAGAAGGCCAAACCTTGATGATTGGTGGGAAAGAGATAGAAATCTTGGGTACAGTCTCTTCTGACGACTTCAACAGTGGCAGGTGCTTTCAGTATGGAAGTGGAAGTCCTGCTGTCCCAAGTTCTCACACTGCCAGGAAATGCTTTTCTAACCCTTTCAAAAGTGTGTGTCAGTCATCCCAAGCAAAGGGAAATAGATGGCATGACCAGCAAAACTGCCAACCACGCCATGACCCGAGCACACCAAGTAAGTGTTTAAAGATAATCCAACTTTTTGTTTTCATTGTTTAAAGATCCTTTTCTTTTTCTGTTATTTATTTGTTTATTTGTTTATTTATTTATTTATTTATTTATTTATTTATTGAGATGTTTCTCTGTGGAACAGCCCTGGCTGTCCTGGAATTCACTCTGTAGACCAGACTGGCCTTAAACTTAAGAGAGATCCCACCTGCCTCTTCCTACCTGTGCCACCACTACCACCTGGCTACTGTCTAAACGTTTTTGACATGTGAATTACATTTATATATTATTTTAAAATTTGCAAATGGTTGCGATCAGCTTGAGTTACATAGTGAGTTGAAGGACAGTCTGCACTATGTATTAAGGTTTTTCTCGGAGCTAGAGAAAGGACCCAAGGAGCTGAAGGGGTTTGCAGCGCCACAGGAGGGACAACAATATGAGTCACCCAGTACTCCCAGAGCTCCCAGGGACAAAACCATCAACCAAAGAGTACACATGGAGTTACCCATGGCTCCAGACACATAGACAGCAGAAGATGGTCTTGTTAGACAAAAGGGAGGAGAGGTCCTTGGTCCTGGAAAGACTTGATGCTGTAGTGTAGAGGAATACCAGGACAGGGAAGCGAGGGAGAGTTGATTGGGGAAGGGGAGATGGCTTATGGGATTTTTGGGGGAGGGGGGAACCAGGAAAGGGGACAACATTTGAAATATAAATAAAGAATATGTCTAATAAAAAAAAGATTTTTCTCAAAACTAAAAACTGAATAAAATTTAACTTGTAGGTAAGGGATGGGCAAATGGGTGAGTGGCAAAGGCATCTCTGCCAACTGATTTCCTGACTTTGATCCTCACATGCATCCCATGGCATGCACACACCTGCCTGTACAAGTGCTATACAAAATTAAGACATTTTGAAAATTTCAGATGAAGGTTATATTCAGATATCCCCTTTCACATAAGGAATAATGATGAAGTCAAATACTGTTGGGAGTTATATTACATGTAAATTCTTAATTTCAGTGATATATGCTGATCTTGGTAGTTGGTGTGCATCTATGAGGATTTCCAGTTTCTTGTTCCCTGAAGAAAGCATTGAGCAGGCACATAGCTACAGGAGAAAGTTGGTTAATAAATAGTACATATCCAAGGAGGGGACGAAGGCTAGAGCAGAGTTTGGAAACTCTATGGCAGTGCCGCACAATGGATGAACACTTACATTCCAGCTTTGTGGTTCATTTGCATACTTTGAGCTTCCTCAGGAATGCTTTCTGTTGCGTGTTATCCTCTCGGGTCTGGAGCCCTTTGCCAGCTTCCCCTGGTTCTCGTTGGTCTACGCCTGGGGGGGTCCAGCCTTCCTTTTTGCCCTCAGGCTTACCCTTCATTGCTAATTTTGTAGCTTTGGGTAGGTTCTTCTTGCCCTTACTGTCTGCACTGTCCAGTCTCAGCCCCACTGAGAGCTTTTCGGGTCACTGAAGGATGATGATGCGTCTTACAACCACTTCTTGCTATTGAGGAAGGAGTATAGTCCCTTCCTAGGAGAGACCACAAGATTCTCACTCTTCGTTGACTGGTTGGAGAAGAGGGCCTGGACTCCTATGGTGGGAATTGCCTGTGGTCCCCACAGTACAAGTAGTCTGGAGTTGCAGCATCCTCAATGACGCAAAACCAGAGTTTCTCTGTGAGTATTAGGCAGTGTGCTACCCAGTTCTAATGTTAACTTGACAAACGCTGGAGTTATCTGAGAAGAGGAAACCACAACTGAGAAAAATGTCTCTGTAAGACTGGCCTGTGGGCAAATTTGTAGTATGTTTTTTTTTTTTTTTTTTTAAATTGGTGATTGATACAGGAGGTCCCAGCTAGGGCGGGTAGTGCTACCCCTGGCCAGGTGCTTCTGAATGTTGTGAGAAATCAGGCTGAGCAAGCCATGGTGAGCAAGCCAGTAAGCAGCATTCCTTGATGGTCTCTGCATCAGTGAGTTCCTGCCCTGGCTCCCCCAATGATGGACTTACAAGCTGTAAGGTACAATAACCCTTTCCTCCCATGGTCGCTCTTGGTCATGGTGTTTGGTCCATGGCCATGCTGGTCACAGCAGGTTCCCTGTTGGGTTTCTGTTATCCCCTCTAGGGCCATCAGATCTTGCAATGCAGCTGCCATTCTGATTGAACCTTTGAGATTTAGGAAGTGAGTTCTCAGGCAGTAGAAGAAGGCACACACTGCCTACTGTATACTGACAATGTGGCTAAGCACAAAGAGCAGTTTTAAGAAGGAATCTGGTTGTGGGATGGATTGAGTGGATCATTGCTAACAGTGAACAGAACTATGCCCTCATCCCGTGACTGTGTGTTCATGAAATAGGTGTTTATTCAACGTACTAGAATATTTTATCTTCCTGTCTCATCTCTTTATTCCTTTTTTCTTTCTTGTTTATATTTTGGATTGAATTAAGTTTTAACCACATTGTCAACACACAAGCACACTCCAAAAATAGTTTTGATGGGTTAATTAACTTCAGATTTATCAATTGTCAGTCATCCTTCTGTTACGTTTGATTTTTGTCTTTGGAGGATATTTTAGTGAATCCTTTAAGCTCTATTAGCTTATTTCTAAAAAATTAGGTTATCATTTGATGGTTAATTCATGCTGCTTTTCAAAAGCTCATGGCTTTGACATTCATGAATATAAGAGTTAACCTTCAGCAAATGATGATGGCTAAGTCAACGGGAAATCAGTTCTGACTAATGCTAATAGAGGTGGCACCATCAGTTTGTACAGGCCTTAAGATGAAGGCAGCCTTTGCATCAAGCTTGGGCGTCTTCACAGAATGAGAATCTGAGCACTGGCAAGTGCATCTTGTCAAAAATCCAACTGTGCCTTCCAGTGGGAGTGGGTCTCTGTTCTGACAGGAGAATGCTGTGCTCACTGAATTCCTTCGTAGACAGAAGTGAATTTCAGCAACTGGAGCACTTCAGAGCACACCAAGTTTATCGCTTCTTTCTCCCTTTCCTTCCTCTCTCATCCCTACCCTGTTCTCCTGTTCCTTCCTTTTCTCCCCTTTTGGCCCAGAACTTCCTCTTTTCCTTCTGCTAGGATTAGTGCACGCGTGTGTACGTTCACACACACTCGCGCACATACACACACAGTTCCATAAACAATAGCAAACAGTTCTGGTGTAGAAACAATGGGAATGAGATCATGTTGTTCTGAAAGTGGTATCACCTTTATACTTTTACTTTATTTCTAAGATGCCCTTGTTATGCCTCGACCAGACAAGAATCATCAGTGGATGTTTAATAGGCACGGCTTTCCTATTGTGGATGTGGTGATAGACCCTCACCTTGTACGTCACCTTCGACCACATCAGAAAGACGGAGTCATCTTCCTGTATGAGTGTGTAATGGGAATGAGGTAGGAAAATAAATGGTCACAATTAGCATTTTTGAGAAGAATCTGATAGAACAAACTTCAGGTCTGCATCATAAATGTCAGTTGGTAGGAAAGACAGTTGGTACTAAATGTGTGCATTCCACAGTGGTCCTTGGTGGAAGCCATGTGCCAGATGTCCTGGTGAGAAGTAGATCAGGAGCAAGGATCGTAAATAGCTCTGCCCTACATTACCCATTTAATTTAGTCCTTTTATCAATAGTATTTCACTTCTTCCTCACAAAAACTGTAAGTTAGGTAGGGAAAATACTAGTTTTATTTTATGGACAATGATAAGAATAGAGAGATTTACTTTCTCGGTTATACGGTTAGTAAGAGGCTGTGTTAGATACAGTGTAGGAATGATCAGCTTTTAGTTGAAGACTCTTTTCTCTAAATCATTTGGCTTCTAAGAGGTAACACACACACACACACACACACACACACACACACAACACACTTTTTCATGCCATGAACACACTTTTCTAACCTCACCAAGTCTTTTCATCTAATCTTCACCTTCATATTTTCTAGGCTTCAACAAAAGATCTAGTTCCAAACTTACCCATGCTAGCCCATGCTTCTCTTCTCACAAAGACACATGGCTACAAAAGTGTCTTTTTTTAGAAAGCACATTTTTTGGTGTGAAGCTCACAGGAGCGTCAGCAATATGAAGTCATGTTACTGACTGAGGAAGCTGAAGAGAACTCAGGAGGAATATTAAACTGCATGGCTGCATCTTACTTCCCTTCAGACTTCGTTTCCGAGAGGAGGGTCTTTAGTCTAGAGCCACCTGGAAGCCACACTTGGAGCTTTTCAGGAGGATCTAACAACTCTCCATGAGTGTGTTCATCCTCTTGGTGTGTGCTCCTGTGTGTGCATCTACTGTGTACCTAGCACATGGATACTAGAAGTCAATTCCATGTGTCACTTCTACCGTGGCTTATTGTTATTGTTTTGGAGTTATGGTCTCTTAGTGACCCAGACTTGCTGGTGTGGCAGACGTGCTGGCCAGTGAGCCCTGGGAAGCTGCCTGTCCCTGTCTCTACCGCACAGGGATTATAAGTATGTCCCACCATGCCTGGCTCTTTATGTGGGGTGTGAGATTGAATTTAGGTTTTTATCTGTGCTGCTGATGAAACCATCTCCCCAAGCCCTGCTTATTAATTATTTCTAATAGGGAAATATAATTAAGCTAACAAACTATATTTATGTTTTTGGTAATATCCTTAATTTCATTGGACATTGTAACTTTTAAATATCATGTAGCTATCTAAGAGCTTAAAAATATAAAGCAGTATAAAATATGTGATTTTGAAAATATTCTTAATGACTTCATTTTAAGTTGTATTATTGTAGGATATCAGACATTTTCTAAGCTATTTTGGTTGAGGACTCCATTGTCTGTCGTAGAGTGATAAATTTTGATTATAGAATATGTTTACTTTAAACAATTTCAGCTCAGGTCTTGCTGACTAAAGTTTCAGTGTATTTTGAATTGTTTTGATCTAGTAAAATTGATTAATAAGTGTTCAAAATGTTAGTGATGAGAAACATAGCTATAGTTAAATTATCCCAATGTAGATACAAAATTATAATTCATTTATAGTATTCAGCTATGTCTAGATGACAGTAATAGAGGCTTTATATTCAGGTCTTTAACTTCATATTCATGTTTTGATAATTATTCACAATACATAGTGGTTATAATTGTCAAAGACTCTAAATTGATATGTGGTTATCAGCTAGATGGAACACTAAAGTAGTCTGCAGGGTCCTGATGACTAGTTTCCTGTTCTTGATGATATCGGGACATGAATATTTCCCCATTGTGATTCAATAAACTATAATTATTTCTAACAGAGCAATTGGCAAATGTGGTGCTATTCTTGCTGATGAAATGGGTTTAGGGAAAACACTGCAGTGTATCTCGCTCATCTGGACCCTAAAGTGTCAGGGACCCTATGGTGGCAAGCCAGTAATAAAGAAGACACTTATTGTTACCCCTGGAAGCTTGGTGAATAATTGGAGGAAAGAATTTCAAAAATGGCTGGGAAGTGAAAGGATAAAGATATTCACTGTCGATCAGGTAAGGGATTTTTAAAGGTTTAAGTCCTAAACATTCTTAAAATACCTAGCCTTTTAACTTAGTATAGTTCTTAACTTTTTGAGTGCATGGAATTCTATGAGCCCCTTGCATAGAAATGGAGTTTTGACCTACATTTTGATTTTGAGTGGTTACAGGATGGTTACCTTTGGTTCCTCAGAGTCATATGTTCAGGTGCTGACTCTCAGTGTGCAAGCACTCATTTTCTCGTGGTGCAATAATATACTATCATGAGTTGGAAACGCAACTGGGCACATGTCTATAATCCCAGAATTTTGAAGGTTCAGACAGGAGGATCCAGAATTTAAGGCCAACCTCAGCTCTATAATGAGTATATAATGCCTGTTACATACATACATACTTACATGTGTGTTATGAATACATGTAATATTTTATATATTATAGTTTAGCCTAAGTTACCTTAAATGTGCTTAAAACAGTTATATTAGCTTGTACTTTGAAAAACTCAGTTAGGTTTTGTATGTGCGCAGGTTATTCGAGAAGACACTGAGTTGAGCTACTGGAGACTAAGGAGTTTATTAAAGTGTTGTTAATGACTTAGATAGAGAGGAGAGGCAACAGCATGACTCTGAGGAGAGTTTGGTCCCCAGCACAGAAAGGCAGAATGGCAGTGTCTCTGAAGAGAATCAGAGTCCAAGAGGCAGAAGAGGGAGTCTCTTTATAACTTTTGAGGACGAGGAGGTTCAGAGGCCAGAGGCATGGAGTGGGTCAGGGACAATGTGGGTACCCCTTTTTTTGTAGATACTTCCCAGCTGAGATGCCACAGTCAGTATCCAGGAGGGGTGGCTCAACAGAGACTGGCTGCTAATGTTGTGTATAGTCACCTTATCAAAATCTATTTTATAATAGAATGTTGAATATTTTATCTGTTTTAGTGAATACCGAGAAAACAGAATGACTTTATGGCTATTTTTTTGTACAATTTTCAAATCAAAATATCAGAAGCAGCCATAGGAAATCACTCAAGAACCTGTAATGCTTTAGGAGATAGGGCATTGGAAGGTGGTTAGGGTTAGATAAAGTCATAAGGATGGAGCCCTATGATGACGTTAGTATGCTGGTACTACAGGAAGAGAGATCAGAGCTTCCCCTCTCCACTGTGAGAGCCATACTTCCCAGTGAAACCAGGGAGAAGGGGAAGGCTTTTTATACTAACAGTCTAGGTCTTACTGGTCTGGCTGTGGTCTGGTTGGTATTACCCGAGACCATTATCTTAGGGTCAGCTCCGTGGGGCTTTGATGATGTGGAGGAGGTCCTGTTGCTGAGTGTGGGGGTGTGATTTTGTCCTTTGACTTAAGATATTCTCCAGTGAGGCCCCTTGTTCCTGGGATCTAATGCAGTTGTAGGGAGAGAAACCCAGGAGACCTCAGAAGGAAGGAAGAGAACAAAGTGAGCATGCCTGAGTCAGTGACTGGGACCGTCTGCTTTGATGGCCAGTCTTAGGCTTCCCATCCCAGTTGGCTGTAGTTCAAGCCCAACAGGACCAAGACAGGAGGGTTAATGGATTCTGATAGTTGGTTACTGGTGGGCAAAATATGTTGCTTAGATTGATTATATAGTTTCTGTTTATTGTTATTAAATATTATTTTTCTCTCTTTAGGACCATAAAGTTGAGGAATTTATCAATTCTACATTTTATTCTGTTCTTATCATCAGTTATGAAATGTTACTTCGTTCCCTAGATCAAATTAAGACCATACCATTTGGCCTTCTGATCTGTGATGAGGGGCACCGTTTGAAGAACAGTAGTATTAAGACAACGACGGCCCTTTCCAGCCTCTCTTGTGAGAAGAGAGTCATTCTCACTGGTTAGTAGTCACTCCGGGGAAGATGGGATGGAAGTTTTGCTTACTGATCCTTTGCAGTTTGTAATCTGACGCTTGACATAAAAACTGGTGATGTTGGGGGAGTTCATATGAATAAACCTGTGTTCATTATGAGTCTTCAAATCCCTGTGCACTTTTGCAGCCCTATTTCTGCCTTTTGAGGAATAAATTTAATAGCATCATAGTAAAGCATGAGGTCGATAGGGCTGGACTGGGTATGTTTGGTTTCTCAGTCTGCTGTGAAGCTGTGCAGACTTGTCTTTGTTTTGTCTTTGTCTGCGCAGACTTTCCTTGTCTGTGAAGTGAGATGTAATGGCATCATGTTATGGACTTGTCGTGAGGGCCAGAGGACTTGACCCGTTGCACACCCAGCCTTGTTTTAAAAAAATTTAAATTACCTATTCTGTTTTGTGTGTATATGTGTGGGTATGCACATGCTTTGGAGGTCAGAGGACAACTTGTAGGGTCTGTTCTGTCTTTCCGCTGTGTGGGTCCAGGGGAAAGAACTCAGGTTGTGAGGCTTGGCCATTACGCCTTTCCCTGCTGAGTCATCTCTCTGGGCTTTTTTTTTTTTTTAAATTTTTAAAAAAATTTAATCAACTAATGATGAAAAAGATGAAAAGAATTGGCATCAAATATCATATCATACTTTGATGCCCAATGTTTAGCAGATAACCAATCAATGTTCGTATGCAGTAATAACATAAAAATTGCATAGTAGTGAAGTTGGTGTTTAGTACTTAGAGAGTTCTGTGTTTAAAGGAAACAGGAAATTGAAGAAATGGGAAGTAGAATCTAGGTGGTTTCCATGTCTTTGACTCTTCGAGGAGCTGAGGGGATTCTTCCAACTTCACGATCAGCCTTGGATTTTGAGAGCCTTTAGACTGGAGAAACAATGGGAAAAATGACTGAACTTGGCTTTCATATGTGATTATTTCTCCTCCCCGTTTAGCCTGAGGCCAGTATTGCAGCTATAAAATAGACAGGATTAGCTCTAGCAGGAAGGTAGCTGAGATCAGTGTAAAGAAAGACCCTGACAAGAGCTGTAGTCACGGAGTCACACGGACATCACATCGCCGCCCTTCCCAAGAGTGGGCAGGCAGGCGGTTCACATCCTCAGTAGGAGCCTTACTACAGAGTCAGCATTCCAGATTAAGGTTGATTTCATCAGTAGAAAATTGACTCTGGAATTCCGTGTAGAAGGAATGTTCTGTTGGTAACTTGCTTCCTGGAGGTATTGCCACCGTCCTGTGTGTCCCTGCTTTGTCAGTCTTGAGACTGTTCTTGCTTTCCTGTTCTTGTCACTTGTTCCTAGAGCTGTAACTTTGGATCAAAACTAGCACTAACTTCTTAAATTAAAAAAAAAAAGTATATAGTTTTTTTTTTAATGTCTTTAGAATTGTCTGAATCGATTCATCTATATCTGTCTATCATTTTGGGGTTCTAGGGACTGAACTTAGGATTTATTTTATTTTATTCTTTTTCTTTTTTTCATGTTTTTGTTCTTTATTGAAAATATTCTTTATAATATATCCTGATTATAATTTCCCCTCCCTCTACTCCTTCAAGTTCCTCTTCCCCTCCCTATTCCCTCCCAATCCACTCTCTTTCTGTCTCTCGTTAGAACAGAGTGGGCTTCTATGAGATAGCGACCAAACATGACACAGTAGGATATAGTAAGGTTGAAGCAAAAACTGTCATGCTGAATTGAACATGACAATCCAAGAGGAGGAGGTTGTTCCCAAGAGTAGGCACAAGAGCCAGAGACCCACTTGTTCTCCTGGTCAGGAGTTCCATAAACATACTCAGCTAATAGCTGTAACATAGACACAGGACGTGGCGGACCGTGCTGGTCCTGTGCCTGCGGCTCCAGTCCCTGCGCTCGTGTGCACCTTGCTTAGTTGATTCAGAGGGCCTCTAAGCAAGCTCTCTGTGCTGACCTCGGTCTTTGGACCAGTTCTATCGGGCCTTGTGCTCCGAATGTGATGGTCCCCTTCTATGAAAGAACATGTTTACAAATGAACATATGCAGTGTTACATATGTGATCGTACTCAGTTATCCATAGCAGAAGAGGTTTTGATTTTGTTTCCTGCTATATTTTAGTTCACGGTTATGGAAAGTATTCAATTGGTGTTGACTAGAAATAGGTTAAGGTTTAGATATCTAATAGGCATGTTGTCTGTCCAGGTTGCTGTAGTAAAAAGCCCCAATCTTGGCTTAAACAGCACTTTCCTTGTGGTTGTCAGGACTAGAAGCTTGGTATGCTGTGTGGATCGACTTCTGACCCTCACAGCACAGGACCTACGCTTACACCCCTGGCTCACAGGCGACGAACCTTTCTCAGGGCTACTCGGGAGGAGGTGGGTTCAGAACGCGAGCAGCCAGGCTCCAGAGCTCTGCCCTCAGCCACTTTGTGAAACTGGATGCAGAACTTTACATGATAATTGATATTTTTAAGCTTTGGTTTGGCTGTTCCTCTTTAGTTGTAGGGTCTTTGCTTGTATTTGTGCTCTCAGAAAGAAGGGACAAATTTCTATAGAGACCTGTGATCATAAGACAAATTCAGCCTCTCATCACTGTTATCTCTCCTTAGGTACCCCAGTTCAGAATGATTTACAAGAGTTTTTCGCATTAGTTGATTTTGTTAATCCAGGAATATTAGGGTCTCTGTCATCTTACAGGAAAATATATGAAGAGCCCATCATTATGTCAAGAGAGCCTTCTTCTTCCAAGGTATAACTTACTTTAATGATTCTTTTTTTAAAGGGCAATATGTCTGGAAGAATTATAATTTTGGTATTCATTTATATACTGTATTTTATTAAATCTAAGATACACCATTCTATAGTTCACTAAAGAGGACAGGACTAAAATTGTAAGGAAAACACCAATTGTTAAAAAGCACCCTAGAGGTTGAGGCAGGATTGCTGCAAATTCTAGAGGAGGTCAGGTTGCAAAGTATGATTGTATTTAACGCACATGCACGCTTGTACACACACACACACACACACACACACACACACACACACACGCACACACACATGCACACACACACCCCACTGGGTAGTATGAGTTCCAGACCAGTCAGTTGCCTGGTCTACATAATTAGTTCCAGGATAGCCAGAGCTACATAATAGTATGCACCCCTCCCCCAATACCAAACTAACAAACAGCCCTCCTCCACTAAATTTGACTTTATTAGTTTATTAGTTTGTTTTGGAAATAGTCTCCTGTAGCTCAGGCTGACTTTGAACTGATCCACCCATTTTCACAGTATAGGGATTACAGATATGTGCCACGGACACAGTTTTATTAGGTACCAAGTGGTCAAACCTAGGGCTTCTTGCATGTGGGACAAGCAATCTAAAATCTGAGCAACATCCCTAGTGCTACACCTTCTTCTAGGGAAGTTAAATTATAAAGGTAATTTGTCAACATATTTTAAAAAGCATTTTATTTGAATCAGAAACTACAAAATAATGGCTTATATCAATATTTCATAATTGCATGGAAAATGTTCAGGGTATATTATATAAAAGTAATGTTAGTCACTGATCTGACAGGGCTTTGCTGTTTGTTTGGTGTTTTGAGGCAGGGTTTATTTTGTAGCCCATGTTGGGCTAGAACTCACTGTCTAGACCAGGTTATCCTTCAGTTCACAGATCCACCTGCTCTGTTTATTAAGTGCTGGGCTCAAAGGTGTGTGACACCACACCCAGCCCAATCTAACACATATTCTAATTACTGTATGTGATCAAAGATGAATCAGAATGACAACATCCTCTGCATGAAGGTTCGTTGTTTGAGATTGTATTTCTTGCTACAAATAATAGCATATCATTGCATATTTATACAGAGACATGCTACTTAAAAAAATATATATATATATCTTGACACCATTACTTAAAACTTTTCCTTTTTTGTGGATAGCATGCATGCTAAGGCATGTGTATGGTTGGAGGACAACTTTTGGGAGCTGGTTGTTTCCATCGTGAGGATTATGGATTCCTGGGGTTTTCCCTGAGTCAGCATTCTTTACCTACTGAGCCATCTCACTAGCTCAGCCATAGATGATTTTGGTTGATTAAAATTAGACTTTAGATTTTTTATAGTTCTGTATAGAACTATAGTTTCTATCTTTTCTTTAAGGGCACGATTACATTTTTAATAAAAATTAAACTCTTAAAAATTAAAAATAAGGAGAGTTTTCTTATACAGGAATAAATATATACTGAAAGGATTTGTTTTAAATTTCCCTGTTAAGGTTTATATGGTCAAAGATTCTATAGAGAATTTAACCATTTATTTTATTAATATTATATTTTGACTTGAAATATACATTTTTGTAATGAACAGTGCATAATGATTTTGAAAGCGTCAACTGAAAAAAACCCTTTTATTTATTCTGTCGGAATTTTATACCTGCATGCAATGTATTTTGGCCATACTCACTAACACCGTCGCTCTGCCAGTTCATTGTGGACTGATAGCCCCTGTCCCTCTTCCAACTTCATGTCTTGTTTCCTTTTTAGACAACCCACTGAACCTGTTAGTGTGGTCTGGCACACAACTGGGCTTGGGCTCCCCACCGTGCTGCATGTTGACTGGTGGTGGGTCTGTAACTCCTCCCGGCAAGGATCAGGGACTATGAGAGTCAGAGGCCAGGGAGGATCAGAGCAAATCAGCATCTTCTGGACATGAAAGGACTGTTGCTGAACGGACTCAGAACTCACACAGCAGCTTTTGTTTCCGTTCAAGATCAAGCCAGTCAATAGTCTGAGTCCCTATCCCTAGCTGAGGAGCTAATGACAGTTGATGGCTTTTGGGAAAGGGACAATCTTTAAGGGTGTGGCACCTGACCCGTCCACTGTGTTCCAGCAGATGACCCACACCCATGAGTACATGGGTAGCACACATTGGAGTTGGTGGTAGACTTAAGCCACTTTTTTATTGCTGTGAAGAGCTGTGTAGAGACACTATGACCAATCAATTCTTACAAAAGAAAGCACATAATTGGAGGTTTGCGTACAGTTTCAGAGATTTAGTCTGTTATCATTATGTCAGGGAGTGTGGTGTCAGGCATGGCAGCCATGGTGCTGGAGAAAGTATTTGAGAGCTATATCCTGAAGTTCTGCTTCTGGTAACTAAGCATTTAAATACTTGAGTTTGTAGGGGCCATCCTTATTCAAACCATCACAGTATTTCTTTTTTCTTCCTTCCTTCCTTCCTTCCTTCCTTCCTTCCTTCCTTCCTTCCTTCCCTCCCTCCCTCCTCCCGCTTCCCCTCCTTCCCTCCCTCCTTCCCTCCCTCCCTCCCTCCCTCCCTCCCTCCCTCCCTTCCTTCCTTCCTTCCTTCCTTCCTTCCTTCCTTCCTTCCTTCCTTCTTTTCTTCCAAGGACAAGAAATTGGGGAATTGGGGTTCCTGGGGGAGTTAGTGGGAAGAATAGGGGGAGAATATGATAAAGATACATTGTATGCATATGTGAAAGTCTTAAAGAATTAATAAGAAGTATGTATTTTAAAATGTTGTGATGGAGTTTGCATTGGTTTTCTCCAGTGGTAGGAATTGAGCCCAGGGTCCTGCACATATTCCACTGTTGAGTTAGCCTCCCAAATACCATGGTTGAGTTTTCTGTCCCCACACTTGCATTTCATGTCTGTGTTGAGAAAATCTGCTTTATTATTCCGTAATATTTAATGCTCATTTTAATCATAATTATAGGCATTTTTGTACACGTTTTAAGTCTGCTCCTTTTTCTGTAGGAACAAAGAGAGTTAGGGGAGAGAAGAGCAACTGAGCTCACGCACCTCACTGGACGTTTTATCCTTAGAAGAACTCAGGAAGTCATCAATAAATATCTCCCCCCTAAGATAGAGAACGTAGTCTTTTGCCGACCAGGAGCATTGCAGATTGAACTTTACCAAAAGCTGCTGAGTTCTCAGTCTGTGAGGTTCTGTCTGCAAGGACTTTTGGAAAATAGCGCCCACCTCATCTGCATAGGAGCCCTGAAGAAGCTGTGCAATCACCCTTGCCTCCTGTTCAGCTCTGTGAAGGTCAGTCTGAGGGAGGGCTGGGGGACTTGGGAACCCAGGAGCTAGATTGTGCTGGGCCCCGGCCGGAGTGGGATCTGTGAGGCAGCCCTCCCGTGGGGTTCTGTCGTGGAATCTCTCCAGCCTTTGCTGTGGCTCTCCCTCCCTAGTTTATGTTCATAGACTCATTTGGTTTTTGTGATGCTAACAAATACAGAACTGAGCATGAAAATAATTTATTTTTCTTTTTATAAAGTAATACATGATTGTTGCAGAAAATTTGGAAAATTTAGAAAATCCACGAAAAGAAAATAACAACTGGTATGGAGCTCACACCTGTAATACAGGTCTGTGGGAGGCTGAGGGAGAAGTGCTTTGATCTCGAGCTTGGCCTGGGCTACAGAGTAAGATTCTGTTGTAGAACAGAAACAAAAATAAAAATAAAAATCATTATACAGTCTCCAACCAACAAGACCACATTTTGGTATTATTAATAGCACTAGCTAATAGTTATTAAGTTATTTTCTGTATGCCAAAAATGAAGTGCTTTTCTGGTTTTATATATTCTTTATACAACTATCTGGAATAAGTACTGTTATTGTCATCTGTATTTTTGTTAAGAGAGGAGTCTTGCTGTTTTGCCCAAGCTAGTATTCTGTTCCTGGGCTCTTTAATGAGTCTCCTGCTTCAGTCTTCAGAATAGCCAGCTACCCATGCCTTTAATCTCAACACTCGGGAGGCAGAGGCAGGCAAAACTCTGAATTCTGGGCCAGCCTGATCTATATAATAAGTTCCAAGACAGCCTGGGCTACACAGAGAAACTAAGGAAAGAGGGGTGCGGGGGAAACAGACAAATCACAGTAAAAAAAAAATAACAAAAAAAAAAAAAAGAAAAGAAAATAGGGACTCAGAGATGTTTATATATAGCCTTTTTCTCGAACATTTCCCAAATTATATTCCTTCTATAGGTGTGAATTTGAATGATGACATAGTTGAGTCAATTGTTTACATATTTAATGACCATAAGGCAGCCTGCAGCATGGTAGAAATTTTTGAGATTAGACTGGTATCAGCTCCTTAAATTGGACCTGTAATTCTTTTTCTCTGAGAGCATCTCTGGCAGGTTGGCCTTGATGTCCTTGTGGAGCTGAGCGTGGCCCAGGGTTCCGATTCTACTTGCCTTGACTTCCCAGCAGTCAGGATTCTAGGGTGCACCACAGTTCCCGGCTCCAATTCTTTAACTTTGTTAAGGTTTGTACTTAAGCTGTGTCTGGAAGCATTGGTTGTCTTATCTGGAATGCAGAGCTAACAATTACTTCATGATGACGTCGTTGTGACGGTTTAACAAGAAATTATGGGAAAAACCTAGAAATTGCACAATAACCATTAATGATATTTCTAGCTCACCATGGAAAAACTTTTATTCAATTGTTTAAACAGTAAAATCAAAATATGTTCACAAATAACCTTCCCAAACAAAAATTGTGGGTGCTAACTTACATGAGATCATAAATTATATACTTAAAAAATAGTGTTGTAACAAAATTCTCCAAGTTTATCCTACAGTGGATCCTGTTTACTTAGTTTATTATAGAAGTGAGCTTTGTGTAACTGCAGAAAGCTGGATTATAGCAAGTTATTAAGCAACTTTTAAAGAAACAGATTATATATACAGTGGTAACAATTAAACCCTTTGGGCACAAAGCCCAGGAAGAATAGAAGTCAAAAATTCTTCCCTAAAAGGAAGAAATATTGATGACCCAGAATATATCACTTAATTTAGAATGCTTTTGCATCTCCCCCCGCCCCCTGCACATCCTGTGTGTGTGTGTGTGTGTGTGTGTGTGTGTTTGATATATATGTGGTGTATGTATGTGTGGTGTATGTGAATGTGTGCATTCATCTCAAATAGTTAGTCCTTTACAGCATATTCAAATATTTAGACTAAACCCTGTGTCAAGACTTCTTCAAATTATAGGTGTATTATGTAGATCTAACTGATATAAACTCTTTATGTTCTACAGTTATTTAATCAAGTGACTTTACCTAAGAATTGTTTTTTTTTTCTTGTTGAAAGCCAAGTTACAATTAAATATGTACCCAGAAAGGTTTGTCTAGTACTACTAAAAAAGGAATATAAGGGGAATTTAAAATGTAGTTAACTACTCAGGTAAATAAGATCAAAGATGAATATAGTGTGCATAAAAAACCAAACCAAAGCAAAAAACCTGTCCAGTCGTGTTGGCTCATGCCTTTAATTTCAGTACTCAGGAAGCAGAGACAGGTGATCTCTGAGTTCAAGGCCAGTTTAGACTTCATAGGGAGTTCCAGGCCAGCCTGGTCTCTAGGGTGAGACTCTGACAGAAGAAAGGGCTCTGAATAAGCAGATGACATTTGCATCAGGCCCTCAGTTCTTTATAGAACTGAGATAGCAGCAGAAAAGGAAGAAGCCTTTCAGGCAGGCAGTGGTGTAGATTAAGTTCCAGAAAAGGAGAGAATTCTGGTAAACTAGGAAGAATAGAGAGATCTGCCAGTCCTCACCATTTAACCTGAACAGGGGTTGTCATCAGGGTCACTCTAAACTCATCTATTTCTATGTCAGCTAGGCATTTTTAGAAAAGAATTTCAGAGGTGCCTGTAATCACTTTGGAATAAAAGCAATCTGAGTTAAAATGGGGGCCCTGGGTTCAATATACAGCATATCCCCCACCACAAATTCTAGTTATATAAGCAAACTGTGTTATAAGATTAATTTCTCTATTAGCCTATTGATGACATCGTTACTCATGAAGAAACTGATATGACTTATGACTCAGGAAACTGTTGTCTTGTTTCAGTTTGTCATTTGGGAAATGTGAGCCACTTACAAATCAAGGGTTAGGGTTAGGGATGCCAGGGAGAGAGGGTATTGATGGGGGATGCCAGGGAGAGAGGGTATTGATGGGGGATGTCAGGGAGAGAGGGCATTGATGGGGGATGTCAGGGAGAGAGGGTATTGATAGGAAGGCCAGGGAGAGAGGGCATTGATGGGGGATGTCAGGGAGAGAGGGCATTGATGGGGGATGCCAGGGAGTGAGGGCATTGATGGGGGATGTCAGGGAGAGAGGGTATTGATGGGGAGGCCAGGGAGAGAGGATATTGATGGGGGATGTCAGGGAGAGAGGGCATTGATGGGGGATGTCAGGGAGAGAGGGTATTGATGGGGAGGCCAGGGAGAGAGGATATTGATGGGGGATGTCAGGGAGAGAGGGTATTGATGGGGAGGCCAGGGAGAGAGGGTATTGATGGGGAGGCCAGGGAGAGAGGGTATTGATGGGGATGCCAGGGAGAGAGGGTATTGATGGGGGTGCCAGAGAGATAGGGTATTGATGGAGCATGCCAGGGGGTGAGGGTATTGATGGGGAGGCCAGGAGTGAGGGTATTGATAGGGGGTGCTAGGGTTTTGGAAAGGCCCAGGAACTGTGCAGGGAGCTTGGTACTGCTTCTAAAATGGTAAATGTACCTACAAAGATTTACTTGTAAGTTTTGCTCCTTACTTATTAAAACAGTAAACGTGAATGAGTATTAACTCTCATTTGAACAGGGTAAAGAATTTAGCTCAAGTTGTAATGAAAATGAAGAAAGGAATCTATGCCAAGGCTTGCTGTCTGTGTTCCCTGCTGGCTACAACCCTCTGCAGTTCTCTGAGAGCGAGTCAGGAAAGCTACAGGTGTTGGTAAAGCTCTTGGCGGTGATCCATGAGCTTCGTCCCACTGAGAAGTAAGCCCAGTCTCTAGCCATTCATGCTATTGTCTGTCACTGGGTCCTGCCTCCACAGTCCCTCCCTGGACTTAGGTTTTTTGGTTTACTTTCTCCAAAGAACAAATTTTTGCAAGTCACCTAGTCACATAGAGGTGATACCTGGGCTTCTGTGTACTGATACTCCATATTGTTTGCTTCTGAGGAGCCTTAGTGAGATTTTAAGGTATTGGGCTAGTGAGATTGCTCCATGGTTAAGAGTACATACTGCTCTTCCAGAGGACCTGAGTTTGGTTCCTAGCACCCACACCAGGTAGCTAGCAGCTGCCTGTAGCTCTACCTGCAGGGGAATCTGACACCCTTCTGGCCCCTGTGACCTGTACTCACACATGCATGCATACATGCACACGATTAAAACTGAAAAGACTGAGGTGTGACCACCCTGTGTTGGTTTCTGCTGGAACCCGCTCTGTTGATTTCCCTTGCCCTCTGCTCTTTTAAAGCAGCTAGTCCCTGCCTTACTTTTCTTCTTTTACTTTTGCACATAAACATTTCCTTGTTTATGTGATAGAGTTTGAATTTTTGTTCCTTTTTGCATTTTGTTTATTCTGCTCTTTTTAGGGTGACATCAGAGATGAAGGGGGCAAGGTCTTTGTTCTAGCATCTTAAGACTGGAAGTTTAGATAAGGATTTCAAAGGAGCAGGGAGGAGTCCCTGTGGTTGGTGTTCAATGCCGCACCCTGCTTCTGTATCGTCAGTGTTCCATTGTCCTTCAACTAGAAAACAATCCAAGATACTGCGTAATGACGTAATGTCGTTTTTTTTGTTGGCAGAGTGATTTTGGTATCCAACTACAGACAAACCTTGAATGTTTTAGAAGAAGTATGCAAGCGTCATGGATATGCTTGTGCAAGACTTGATGGTCAAACACCAGTCTCTCAAAGGCAGCAGATTGTTGATGGTTTCAACAGTAAATACTCTACAGATTTTATTTTTTTATTAAGTTCAAAAGCTGGTGGTGTGGGACTTAATCTTATTGGAGGATCTCACCTAATTCTCTATGATATCGATTGGAACCCAGCTACTGACATCCAGGTAGGACTATTTATGCATTAAGTGGCCATTATGAATGCCCAGAAACACAGCTGTGATGATGGCATGTTAATAGTTGTGTGTTGGGCTCTGCTGTGCTTTCCGCTTACCATCTATTTAATCTTCACGGCATCTCCACATATGGATGTTAGTAGCCTATGTTTTCTATATGTGGAGAGATGGAGATTTGTTCTCCTTCCAGCATGAAAATTCACACCCAAGCTTCGGGTCACACTGTACAGCTAACTTGCAGGCTGTTCCTGACCATCGGGGATGACAGTTATGGAGCTATGATTGATTTGTGTAGGCTGCAGTAAGGCTACAACATTAACTTCTTTAGGAAACTTTGTGGAGAAGACCAGGATTTTTATTTCAGTGTACAGTCTACTTTTATGTTTTTTTTGTTTTGTTTTGTTTTTTGTTTTTTTGGGACAGGGTTTCTCTGTGTAGCCCTGGGTGTCCTGGAACTCACCCTATAGGCCAGGCTGGCCTCAAACTCAGAAATCCACCTGCCTCTGCCTCCCAAGTGCTGGGATTAAAGGTGTGTGCCACCACTGCCCAGCTTATTTTGAGGTTTTAACAGATTTTTACCTCAGTTGACATTTCATTATGGGATCCTGAGACAACCATGAAGCGTGTGATTTACCAGGCCTCAGAGAATAGGGGAAAGCAGCTATACTCACTTAATATTTTACAAGGATATGAAAGTCAGCAAATGCATAAGGCAGAGTTCAGGAAGGACCAGGTACAAATTGCATCCATCTCTCCTCTCAGAGCTGTATGAGCAGTATTTAATTCTCAGCACCAATGAGGGACAGTATCACAGGGGCATTACCAGCTAAAAGACTTCACCCAAGGTTTGGAGTCCAGAGCTTCTGCTGGGAGTTGGTCCTGTAGCATTAGTGCCTCCACGACAGCTTGAATCCTTTGCTCGTCATTCTCTCCAGAGGTCAGATTTACATCACATCAAGCTGGGTGTGATGGTTAGTGTGAGGGGAGATGAAGGATGATTGTAGACAAACAGCTGCACTGAGTGCAGACACAGCAACCTAAGTTTCAGTAGGAGAGAGGAGTTGGGGGAAGGGAATAATCCTGAGCTCAGGATCCAGGCTGCCTGTGGGCAGAGAGGAAACAGGCATTTAATGGTTCTTTAAGCGGCCTCTGGTTTGTTGACCTTGGGAGTGGCACTCTGAAATGTTTATCTCACAAGTTAGGGGATTTTCTTTTGTAAGTTTTAGATCAGTGGGTGGTTTGAGTAGAGATGGATGGCCAAGCTTGCTGGCGTTACTCTGTGCCTGGCAGGGCTTTCCCTTTTGGTAAGAGACAGCCACATGCACACATTGCTGCAATAACAGGCTTCATGCATTAAGGGCATTGGAGACAACCTTCCTGGGAGAGTGGGCAAGGTTTAAATAGCAACCCTTTGCTGCACAGTATCACTGTTAATCTTTAAACTAGAGGGAGCCTGAGGTGATTGCAGATACCTTAAGGAATTTTCAAGGGTGAACTATAGCTTGTGGGACCTTGCGTGCCCAGTCTGTGTTTGGTTCTTTGCATCTTGGCTGTTCAAATTTGCTTTCATGTTTATCAAGACACCCATCTCACTGTTGCATGGCACTTCTGCGGCTCGTTCCCATGCCAATGTGAGTGCTCAGTCTTCCTCTCTGAACCCATGGCAAGGATGTAAAGAGGGCACAGTGTGTGTGTGTGTGTGTATGTATGTGTATGCGTGCACGCGTGCCGTGGTATGTCTGTGGAGGTCAGAGGACAGCTTGTGTAAGGGAGCCTGCTCTCTTACAGCATAGGTTCTAGGCCTCAAACTGGCTTGTCAGGCTGGTGCTCTTACCTCTGAGCGTCTTGCTGGCACCCTGCTTGATTTTTGAATCTATTAGTGAAATCCAGAATTCCCCAATAGTAAAGTATATTCCTGCAGATTGTTTATGTGGCAAGGGCCAGTGCTTTCTACTGTATTCAGAATTCTTCTTTTGTCTAGGCTATGTCTAGAGTGTGGAGAGATGGTCAGAAACATCCTGTACATATTTACAGACTCCTGACTACAGGTAAAAGACCGTCATCTGACAAAAACATTTTTTTGTCTCCTTAAAATTTTTTTGTTGTTAGCTTGTGCTTCAATATCTGGAATTTGGGATAAGGCTTTTACTGTATCGGCATCTTGTAATTGTGTTTATAATATCTATAAATCTAATTGGCTAACTATTTAAGATTAAGAGTTATGCTTTACCGGGTAATTGGAATGTGTGGGCACTGGTGGAAGTGAGATGAACTCGCAGGACCCCCGCCGGATAGTTAGCCGAGCGGGGTTTGGAAAGTGGGTTGGCCGGCATATCACGGAACCCTTGGTCCAGCGCAGGAAACCTGAGGCTAGGCGTGAGCTCTGCACCGTGTTCTTTTATCAGATAATAAGTAACAAACATGTTTACCAAACACAAATAATAGACACAAGAAGGAAATCTAATGGGTGTTTTCTCCCCAGGTACGATAGAGGAAAAGATCTATCAAAGGCAGATCAGTAAGCAAGGCCTTTCTGGGGCAGTTGTAGACCTAACCAGATCATCTGAACATATCCAGTTTTCAGTGGAAGAGCTTAAAAACTTGTTCACACTACATGAAAATTCACACTGTGTTACTCACGACCTGCTTGACTGTGAATGCACAGGGTGGAAAGGTCACACCGGTGAGTTGTATCTTGATTCCATTACCACAGTACGCTCAACTTGTCTCTGTAAACATTTAAAGAGTAGCTTAAAAATGCCTGCCATTTGCATGTTTTAGTTTTCTTTGTCCCTCGTGTTGTAGGGCAAGTACTAGGCATACAGTTGAGAAAGTATTCAATAGAACCTTGAGCTCAGTTTAGTTTCTTATTTCTAAATCTGGTGTGAAAAAATTAACTATGTAGGCAAATCTCTCGAAGTCTGGCTTCAGAGTAAGAAAGATGTAAAGTTGTATTGGAATTTTATAAAAATCCTATACTTAGCAGAACTATGGATTGTTTGTTTAAGTCATATAAGATTTATTTATAATGGGGCAAGACTTTGAGGTGCTTAGAAAAGTCAACTGCTGCTCAGTACTTGGACCACGAGTGTTGTTTAAGCCTGAGAATAATGTCTTTAAAGTTAGACTGTTCACAGGGGAGCCAGGAGAGAACAGGAAGTGAGTAGGCCGTGTCCAGGGACGGAAGGTCACTTGGTAGACGATGATGCTGCCGCACGCTCATGAGGACTGTCTTTGGATCCCAGCCCCGTGTAACAGACTAGGCGTATGTTCTGTGCACATGGTACATAAAGTGTGAACACGCTGCCCGCTCATGTGCACATGTGTCCACCCCGCACACAGACACAGACATTATAAAGTGAGTCTTTGGGATGCTTAAGTTTTTCTTTTTCAACTTCTTAGGAGGAGTTTGAGGTGTGTATATGTTGTAAGTACAGTACTTATATATGAAATTCTCATATAAGTATTTACATGCAAACAAATTCTCAGAACAAAATGTGTACATACATATTAAATTGATGTACTTGTACACACATATACAGGTACACACATTAAATCATATACACATGCCCATACATTATACAAGTTTGTTTGTGGTTTTAGAGATTGAATCTAGAGCTCTGAACATGCTAAATGAGTACTGAGTGCTGAACCCCAATCCCAACCCAAAGCTAATGTTTTATATAGCGTATACTCTAGTCGATATAAATTTACATATTCTAAAATTTATATTACACATACTGGAATTAATAGATATGATTATGCATAATCATGTATCAGATATGCTGATATAATATATTTTTATTTATTAGGGTGAATTTATTTTATTTGTTTAGTTTTTGCGACAGGGTCTTACTATGTAGCTCTGGCTGGTCTGGAACTTGTATGTAGACAGGCTAGCCTTCATCTCATAGGTAGTGATCTTACTCCTGTTGCCTCTGCTGGTATTAAAGGCATGCACCACCTACTCCCAGAATGACTTGATTTTCAAACTTATTTTCTAAAATGGTTTTTAAACCTTTTAAATTTTTTTCTATGTAGAGTCTCATAAATTTGATATTCTTATGTTCATTTTTAAGCATTTCATATTTTCTATTGTCATTTATTCTTTACTCATGATTTATTTAAAAATAATTCAGTTCTAAACACATATACACAAGCAATACTAAATAAAGTCAGCCTGTTTTGCATGTTTGTGTGTAGCAATGGTTATTATAAAAGAGACCATAAATTTCAAAGTGAGTGGAATGTGAGTGTAGTTGGAGGTGTGTAAATGATGGAAATACAAATAATCCACTGTAAGTGTTCAGGAAGAGCAGTATGCGGAGCGGAGTAAGTTCCTAACCCACTCAGCCGTGTTATCTTACATTGTATGGATGTATAATCATTTATTTACCACCACACTACACATGTGGAATTAGTTGTACCTTTATTTATTCACCTTTTTCATGTAGTCAGGTATCTATTTGTGAGCTAACTTAGTGTTACTGGGTGGCTCACAAGTGTGTGTAATCCTGCTGTTGAGGTGGGGACTGCTCTGGTCTCCATGAGTACCTGTATTCACATGCACACAAACCACATAATTAGAAAATAAAAACAGATCTTTAAAGAAGTTTTACCTAAACTGATGAGTGCAGTAGCCCTCCCGACTCATCTCATGGGGAGCCAGTTCAGCGTCTGTTGGTGTGCTCCCTGCAGAAACTAAGGAATTTGATTGATGGGAGTTCTGACCCAGATATTTCTGTTTGCAACACAGAAAAAATAAACATAGAACTAGTCTATTTATTGGTGCTGGAGATCAGACCAGAGACCTTAGGTACACAGGACAAGGGCTCACTCACACTGTGACTCCACACCAGCTCTGTCCCACAGGCCCCACCTAATGGATTGTGCACCTGTAGATATTTCTTTGGGATATTATTTGTCTGATGTGTATCTTTCTTACTAGACCTTAGAGCCTGAAGGCTTATTGAGCACACAGCAGCCTGTCAAGATTTGTGAAAAGGATGAGTGGTTGATCGGTTTAGTCTGAACTGTGGTGATCAGACGTGGCACACGATTCTGTATGTAGCGGGCTGTTGAAGGGTTTCACTGTTTAACTCATTGCAGATGATGCGTCGGAAGGCCCCGTGGCCTCCAGTCGGTGTCAGCTTGGCCCTCAGACGTCTGAGTCCTCGAGACCTCTGTCCATGTCACAGCTGAAGCAGTGGAGACATTTTTCTGGAGACCATTTAAATCTTCCAGACCCGTTTCTCGAAAGAATAAGGGAAAATGTGTCGTTCTTTTTCCAGAATATAACCAACCAAGCTCCTACCATCTAATGACGGACTACTTAATGTTCCTTTGCTCCCCTTAAAAATTAATATAGGAATTAAATGTAGTTTTGAAAATGAACAAAATTATTTAAATTATGATAGTGAACTTTGTTTCACAATATAGCTATTTAAATACAATAAAAGCTGAGTTGTTTGCTTTCTTGTGTGTATCTTTAAGTGTCGAAATGAACCGTTAACCATGTGCCGTCCTGCTTCAATCTGCTCGTGTTCCACGCCAGTTTGTGGTCGATGCTCTTCATGTTGTGTTGGCAGTTTAACGTGCATTTCCCTGATTGCTAAGGCTGCCGTGCACTTTCCTGAGTGTTTATTGGTTGTTTCTTCTTTTGAGAGCCTGTTTATTGATGGGATGATTTAGGAGTTTTTTTGCTGTTTAATTTCTGTGGTTCTTTATGTATCCTAGATATGACTCTCCTGATGGAGTTGCAAAGATCTACAGGCTGTCTCTTCACTCTGGTGATGGTTTCCTGTGCTGTGCTCAGGGCTTCGTCTTTGTGTTGCTTTTAAAAGTGGGAGATTAAGGAAGGGACAGCAGGACAGGAATGGGAGTGGGCGGTTGAACTGGTGAAGGCGTACAATTTGGAGCTGCTGCTTCCTGTCGTATTGTGGGCACACACATTGTTTCCTGTTAAGAAGACCCCTGCCTGTGCCTGTGTCTTGACAAGTCTGTGTTTTCCTCTAGCAGTTTATACAATTCCAGTCGTGATTTTGAATAGATTTTTGTGCAGAATGAGAAAGATGGATCCAGTGACCTTCTCCAAATGGAAACTGTAAGTGCAGCAGCTCTGAAGGGAAAGGTGTTCCCTACAGATGTTCTGCTCCAGCTGCCGGCAAAGTGGCTCCAGCAAAGGTGTTGCAGCTTTGCTCCTAGGAGAGGTTTCCTCAGTGAAAGCTCTCCGCTGAGGAAAGGACTCCTGCTCTGCTCTGAGAGGTATCCTGGCAGTCAGGAGCCAAGGAATACAACAGAGTCACAACACACAACAAACTTCACATGAGAGATTTATTGGGAGGGAAGAACCCAATTTTTTGAGGAGGGTGGCTGCTTGTGTTTGGGAACAAAGCAGAAGACACTTTGTATAGGATTTCCTATAGGGGCAGGGGGAGGGCTCTCTGGGGTGGAGATTGGAGGGTTTTCAAGTGTAAAGCTTGGGCTTTTTACTAAGGAGTGGGGGTAGGGTCTGACAGTTGTGGCTGTGAAGACTGTTCTGTGGGTGGAACCTGGTGGCTGGAGGGTCCCAGGAAGGGGCCGCAGGGCCACTAGTGTGCCTCGAGGGGCTTCTGTCTTCTCTCTGGTTCACTTGTTTTGTGCCGGAACCATGATTTTGTTGTTGTTGTGACTATGGTTGTTACATTGTGGTAAGGATTGCCTGTGTTATTTGGGCCTTTTGTGCTTCTAGATATATCTTAGGATTCTTTTTCCTAGCTCTGTGAAGCACACTGTTGGGATTTTAATGAGATTGCATTTAATCTGCAGATTACTTTTGGTAATTCTACCAAGCCATGGTGGTGTCTTTCCATCTTCTAGCAAGTTTTTCAATTTATTATTTTTTTCAGTGCCTAAAAATTTTCATTCTAGAAATTAATGCTGGGTAGTTTTGTTGTTATTGTTGTAAACTCTTATAAATGGAACACTCCCAGCCCCCCCCCCCCCAAGTGTTCCTGCTTGGATGGAAAGGTATCCTGTGACTTGAAGCCCAGGAACCGCACAGCTCTGAGGAAGCCTCCTCAGCAGAGGACCTGCAGCTCCCTGGAGAGGGGATTCCCAGCTGGCTGAGGAGCTCAGGGCCTCAGCCCCGCTCCATTTCTTCTGCTTCTTCTCTTCACTGCTTTTTGGCTTCTTCCAATGAGAAGATCACACCAGGTAATAAATCTCATAAAAGCAATTTATTGGGAGGGTCCAGGGTGTGGAGGGATGAATCTAGGGTTGGCTGCCCCTGCTCCGCAGAGGGAACAGAGGCAAATTGAACAAAGGGTTGAGCTTTTCAGGGCAGAGAATTCCAGAGTGAAGACTGGTGGGATTTTAAGTCCTAAGCTTGGGGATTTGACAGGTGCAGCTATTTCGACAGCTCCTATAGGTGGTACCTTATGGTGGCTGCAGGTTGGGGTGGGGAAGAGGTGCTGTGGCTTTGATAGCGCCTGCGATGACCACTCAGGGGCTACCCTTGATTTCTTTTTTTCCTTTTTAGATATTTTCTTTTTTCTTTTTTTTTTTTTTGGTTTTTTGAGACAGGGTTTCTCTGTATAGCCCTGGCTGTCCTGGAACTCGCTCTGTAGACCAGGCTGGCCTTGAACTCAGAAATCCGCCTGCCTCTGCCTCCCAAGTGCTAGGATTAAAGGCTTGCGCCACCACCGCCCGGCAATATTTTCTTTATTTACATATCTCTTCTCCTTTCCCCTCAGAAAACCCCCTATCCTATCCCCCTTCCCCCTGCTTACCCACCCACTCACTCCACCTCCCCACCCTGGCATTCCCCTACACAGGGCATCAAGCCTTCATAGGACCAAGGGCCTCTCCTCTCATTGATGTCCGACGAGGCCATCGTCTGCTACATATGTGGCTGGAGTCATGGGTCTCTGGTTGGTGGTTCAGTCCCTGGGAGCTCTGGGGGTACTGGTTGGTTCATATTGTTCCTCCAGTGGGCCTGCAAACCCCTTCAGCTCCTTGGCTCCTTTCTCTAGCTCCTCCGTTGGGGACACTGTGCTCAGTCTAATGGTTGGCTGTGAGCATCCACTTCTGTATTTGTCAGGCACTGGCAGAGCCTCTCAGGAGACATCTATATCAGGGTCCTGTCAGCAAGCGCTTGTTGGCATCCATAATAGTGTCTGGGTTTGGTAACTGTATATGGGATGAATCTGTAGGTGGGGCAGTCTCTGGATGGTCTTCCCCTCAGTCTCTGTTCCACACTTTGTCTCTGTATCTCCGCCTGTGGGAATTTTGTTCCCCCTTCTAAGAAGGACCAGAGTTTCCATACTTTGTTTTTCCTTCTTCTTGAGCTTCATGTGGTCTATGAGCTGTATCTTGGGTCTTTCGAGCTTCTGGGCTAATATCTGCTTATCAGTGAGAACATACCATGTGTGTTCTTTTGTGATTGGGTTACCTCCCTCAGGATGATCTTTTCTAGTTCCATCCATTTGCCTAAAAATTTCATAAATTCATTGTTTTTAATAGCAGAGTAGTACTCCATTGTATAAATATACCACATTTTCTGTATCCATTCTTCTGTTGAGGGACATCTGGGTTCTTTCCAGCTTCTGGCTATTATAAATAAGGCTGCTATTAACATAGTGGAGCATGTGTCCTTAATACATGTTGGAGCATCTTCTGGGTATATGCCTAGGAGTGGTATAGCTGGGTCCTCAGGTAGTACTATGTCTAATTTTCTGAGGAACCACCAAACTGATTTCCAGAGTGGTTGTACCAGCTTGCAATCCCACCAGCAATGGAGGAGTGTTCCTCTTTCTCCACATCCTCGCCAGCATCTGCTGTCATCTGAGTTTTTGGTCTTAACCATTCTGACTGGTGTGAGGTAGAATCTCAGGGTTGTTTTGATTTGCATTTCCCTGATGATTAAGGATGTTAAACATTTCTTTAGGTGTTTCTCAGCCAGTATTCCTCAGTTGAGAATTCTTTGCTTAGCTCTGTACCCCCCCATTTTTTTTTTCAGACAGGAATTCTCTGTGTAGCCCTGGCAGTCCTAGAACTCACTTTTTAGACCAGGCTGGCCTTGAACTCAGAAATCCACCTGCCTCTGCCTCCCAAGTGCTGGGATTAAAGGCGTGCACCACCACTGCCCTTTGTACCCCATTTTTAATAGGGTTATTTGTTTCTCTGGAGTCTAACTTCTTGAGTTCTTTGTATATATTGGATATTAGCTCTCTATCGGATGTAGGATTGATAAAGATCTTTCTTTTCCCAATCTGTTGGTTGCCATTTTGTCCTATTGACAGTGTCCTTTGCCTTATAGAAACTTTGCAATTTTATGAGGTCCCATTTGTCAATTCATGATCTTAGAGCATAAGCCCCTGGCGTTCTGTTCAGGGAATGTTTCCCTGTGCCAATGTGCTCGAGGCTCTTCCCCACTTTCTTTTCTTAGTTTTAGTGTATCTGGTTTTATGTGTAGGTCCTTTATCCACTTGGACTTGAGCTTTGTACAAGGAGATAAGAATCTACCCTTGATTTCTTTCTTGATTTTGGTTTTTGCATGTGATTTTTTTTTTTTGATAGTGTTTCATGTCCACTCTGGCCTCTACTTGCTATGTAGTTTGAATGGATGACTTTGAATATCTAATCCTTTTTCCTCCATCTTGCAAGTGTTGGAATTACAATAGTAAACTACCAGCTGAGTTTATACTGTGCTTGAGCCCAGGGCTTTGTACATGCTGTGGAAACAGGCTACCAACTAAGTTAATTCCTTAGCCTCTGCATGCTGATTTTGTGTTTTGCTACTGTGTTGAAAATGTTATCTGATGCAAGAGTTTTCTTTTTAAAATAAGGTTTTTTTTTCAGAGCTAAGAAAATGGGTCAGTAGATTATGTTTACTAGTATTTTTAAAGCTGTAATTTTGCCATCTCTGCCCAATCTGAACTCTTATTCTAATGTGTCCAAGAAGAGGCTGAGCTTCATGAGAGAACCCATGTGTCTGTCATGGGTAAAAGGCTGAGTGATGTGGGAACCCAGGGTCTGTGGAGCACCAACGTGCTCAGCTCTCTGGGATTTGGACTTTAATAGGCCAAGGACTGTGGGGGTTTAGACTTACTTCTAGATATTGAGAGACCTCTGTTTACCTCTGAGTTACATCTATAAAACATTCTCTTTTTCTCTTATTCAAGTCATTGACTCTGCTATGTGGCATATAACACATTTTTCTCTTAGCTGCAGACTTACTTTGCTCTTCTTCCCACTAGACTGAGCTCCTGGAAGACAGAGACTTCATTTTTGCTCATGCCTGGTTCTATCTCAGGACCGTCTGTGAGCCGAGCCACACAGCAGCTGCCTAGAAGTTGAATGACAGATGTTTTTCCTCTCTTCTTTAATAGTCTGTTGGGTTCTTTGCCCATAGATTTCATTTTAAAGTACTAGACTGATACCCGAGCACAGAGCCATGTCCTGCACTGTTAAAAAGGCCAACATGGGACCGTGAGATGTTTCAGAGGTCAAGGTACTTGCTACGTGTAGGTGGCAGAAAGAAATGGCTCCCCATACGTGCCCACACAGTTAAGGGATGGCCTTGAGTCACAGAAGAGACTTTGAACTTTTAAACAGTGTTGAGACTGAAAGACCATGGGGACTTCCGAATTTGATTGCATGCATTTTATATTATGATGTGGCCATGTGTTGCACCTCGCTACTTAAGGTCTACCATGTCTGGATAGTTCCTCTGAGCTCGGTGGAAAATGGGGGGGGGCTCTTTTTTTCTTAGCAAGGCTTCCTTTTCTCTGCCTGATTTGGGAAGCCTCACCCCCAGTCTTCTACCTGAGGAATGCCACATAGTCCTTGGCAAACCTACAAGTTTAGCTTCCTTTTTCTTCATAAGAACCTGCCCAGCAAGTACCTGGGATTCCTGGAGTGCCTCTTCATACAAATAAGGCTTTCACAGTACTTCAAACTCCAGCCAATGATCTGCATTCACCCTGAAAACTCCTTCCCATTCTTTAAGGTTCGTATATAGCCTTTGTTCACCCCAAATAAAATGTACACAAGCTGTTTCACTGAAGATTGTCTAAAAGCTATAAAACTAAAATGCTCAGAGAAGACACCCCCCCCCAAGCTGGACCTGGATCCTGCTGACCCCACCTGTTCTGCACTCCCCTTCATCCTTCCATCTCACTGTGCAGCGGTGCCTGGACACCCCAAGGGACGAAATGGAGGACGTGGAACCACGGCTGGTGCCCAGCATGCACACCACAGCCATGACCCTGTGGGGACCGTGGAGTAGAATGTGGTGGCTTGACTGAGAAATGTTCCCCATAGGCTCAGGTATTTGAACACTTGATCCCTGTTGGTGGCACTGCGGTGGGATGGGGAGCCAGACCAACTCAAGACTTTCTCAGAGGGCTCAATGAAAGCACAAAGGGAACTTGTTCTGTGTTTTTGTCCAGGGATAGACTTGGCAAGGCCAGTCTAGGGCTGCAGCCAGTTCCTTGAAGGGGTTGTCTTACGGTTTCTAGTGCTGTGAAGGGACTCCATGACCACAGCACAGCAACTCTTATAAAGGAAAACATTTAATTGGGGCTGGCTTATAGTTTCAGAGGTTTTGTCCGTTTTTTGTCATGGCGGGAAGCACGGCAGCATGCAGGTAAACATGGTACTGGAGAAGGAGCTGAGAGTCCAACATCTGGATCCACAGGCAGCAGAAGTGACAGCCACAGTGGCCAGGCTAGAGCTTCTGAGACCTCAAAGCCCACCTCTTATTGACCCTAGTGACCTCCAACAAGGCTACACACCTGGTAGTGCTATTGTCTGTGGGCCTATGGAGACCATTTTTATTCCAACCACCTTAAGTATCAAGTGCGGTTTCTAGGGGCCCGACTCTTTCCCCTGGTTTGTGATTGTCTTTAAACAGCTGTGTCCAAGGTATCCCATGTTCTCTTTGTGGAATTGTCTGATTTAGCTTTTTGCTGACCTTGGCCACCATATTCCTGCAAATAGTATGTATGATGCTGTGCTTTCTTTTGTTTTGTTGAGACAGGGTTCCTCTGTGTAGCCCAGGCTGGCCTCAAGCTCAGACATCTGCCTGCCTCTACCTCCTGAGTGCTGGGATTAAAGGTGTGCACCACCACCACCTGGCTGATGCTGGACTTCTTAGCACTTGGTGTCTTAGTCAGGGTTTCCATTCCTGCACAAAACATCATGACCAAGGATCAAGTTGGGGAGGGAAGGGTTTATTCAGCTTACACTTCCACACTGCTGTTCATCACCAAAGGAAGTCAGGACCAGAGCTCGCACAGGCTAGGGGAACTTGGAGGCAGGAGCTGATGCAGAGGCCATAGAGGGATGCTGTTTACTGACTTGCTTCCCCTGGCTTGCTCAGCTTGCTTTCTTATAGAACCCAGGACTACCAGCCAGGGATTGCACCACCCACTATGGTCCCTCCCACCCTTGATCACTAATTGAGAAAATGCCTTATAGCTGGATCTCATGGAGGCATTTCCTCAAGAGAGGCTCTTTTCTCTGTAATAACCCCAGCTTGTGTCAAACTGATACACAAAACCATTCAGAACACTTGACATAAGTCAACAGCTTACGCAAGGCCTCCTAGTCTCAGCTTTTGCTTTTGTTTTTTTTATTTCTCACTCACAGTCATCCTACTTGACACCTCCCTACCTTGCTATTTGGGAGCCTTATTTCTGGGTTGGAGTCAGGAAAGGTTATGGAACTTTTAAAGGTGTAGAACCTTGCTGGAGGAAGTGCATCGCTGGGGGTAGGCTATAAGAGTTTATAGTTTGCTCTCCGCTGTGTTTGTGGTTGAAGATGTGATCTCAGCTTCCTGCCATCATGCCAGCCAACTGCCATGCCTCCCCTGCCGGTACTGACTCCATCCCTCTGGAGCCGTAATCCAAAATAAAGTCTTCTTTACAAACAGCAGTGGGCTGGAGAGATGGCTCAGCGATTAAGAGCACTGCTCTTCCAGAGGTCCTGAGTTCAATTCCCAGCAGCCACATGGTGGCTCACAACCATCTGTAACGGGATCTGATGCCCTCTTCTGGTGTGTCTGATGACAGCCACAGTGTGCTCACATATATAAAGTAAATAAATCTTTTAAAAATATACCTAAAAATAGTAAAACCAAACCACCACCATCAAAAGCCAAATAGCAACAACAAAGCCACCCGAACAATGCAGGTTCTTTTTGTTTCCATGATTTCTATCAGTCTGTCATACAATTGGTAACAATAGTGCCGAGGTTTGAATGAGATCGGCCTCCATAGTTTCTTATATTTGCATGCCTGGTTTCCAGTTGATGGGCTGTCAGGAGGTGTGGCTTTGTTGTTGGAGATGTGTCATAAAGGGTGGGCTCTGAGGTTCCAAAAGCCCATGTCAAGCCCCACAATCTCTGTCTACCCCCTTCCGCCGTCTGTGGTTCAGGATATGGCTATCGACTACTTTTCTATCATCCTGCCTGTGTGTGCTGCTGTGCAGCCTACCATGATGCTGATGGACTAACCTGAAGTCCATCTGCAAGCTCCCCAGATTAAATGCCTTTTTTTTTTAAATATAAAAGTTGCCTTGGCTGTGATGTCTCTTCACAGCAACAGAACACTGAGTAAACTAGAAGTTGTTGTATTAAGGCTTAACACTACTTTAATCACCCCACTGTCCGCAGCGAGCATACCTCTCCACCCACCCAATGTCTGGAATCCTGAAAGAAACACACACACACACACACACACACACACACACACACACACACACAGAGCCTTATATTTAATATGCCTTAAACAGCACAATGGTTGGGCACTTACAAACTCCCTGTTGCTAACACACTCTCCCCTCCAATATTCCTGAATTATTACTTACTAAAGTCTATATTCCATCCTGGCCGCCAGGGACCCAAGCCTGCAGCCCTCCTGGTCCATGCAATCCCTGACTCTTACATGTTGCCAGTCCCTCTGTCCCCCCCACTTCTCAGGCTGGAAACTTCTTCTTCCCTGTCAATGGTGATTCTCCCTTCCCTCGAGTTCCTTGCCTGGGAACCTCAAAGTTCTGCCTCTGTGTCCCTGCCCAGCCACTTCACTTACCGATTACACCCAGCAGGGGGCAGGGATCCTCAGCGTCTTACGCAGATATATGAATTCCTGTGTAATTTGGGAAACCTGTAATGCAAGCATTAAACCAAGTCCACAATAAGAAGTAATAGCAATTATAATACAGAATTAATTTCTAATTACACATATATGCTTTTTATATACCTTTTACACTAGTGACCTTGCTTTTAAATGACAATGTAAATAATCATATTGAATTTAAAGCCTCTGATCCCCCGTAATTCAGGTTTTGGACCCAGCCCCCATCTTCTATACCCTCTCTGGAAGGTTGTGCATAATCAAGGAGCAAATAGAGTCCAGCTGCATTTCACTCTGCAGGCCTATCGCCCAGGCAACTTTGTCTTGACCCTGTGTTGGCCAGTTTGGAATCCTAGGGCTTGCAGAAATCACACACAACCAGCAGATGGTGCTGTTTCTCCAGTTTGATCCCAGATGACTTGTGTCCTAGAGGGGTTTGGTAACTTAATTTTGGTGTTCAAGGAAGGATTCAACATGATTTGGTGTAAAGGGATATTATTTTCTTCTTCTTTGTGTAACAGATTTTTTTTTTTTGGTCTAGGACAAGTTTCCTGCGGCTCTCTTCCTTAGCTAGTCTATTCTTTCCCTTGAGCTGTTTCAAATTCCCAGTGAGACTCCCTCTTTGTTGCCCACAAAATCAATACCAATTTAGGATTCAGCTTTTATCATTAAAAAAAAATACTGTGGGGAAAAGTCTTTTGATTCAGACTATGCTTTATTGGAGTTTGTTACACAACTCGAAAGCTTGGAGTGTTGGATGTAATTTAATCATTATTTCATTTAATCATAATATTTTTAAAGTCTGGTGCCCCTAATGCAAGCCCTCCATGTGCCGACTGCCTCTCCCTGCACTAATTACAGAAGAGACTCCCAAGCGTAGTACCATGATTATGTTTCAGGTAGGAGCCTGAGTCAGATGTGCAGATCCCATGAGTCTTTGGGATCTCACACTCATAGTTTGTGTGGAAAGGCTCCCCCAAATCGCTAATGGATTCTAGTTGAGCTGTCCTCAGCAGGACAGCAGAGAAAGCCAAGTGTAAGTGAGCATCAAGGGATGGAGAGTCACTTAGTTACAATGAGGATGACAGGAGGGAGTGATGCACACACAAGCTTTGACAAAGTGACTTATAACAGGGTTCTGCAAAGGTTGCATTTTTGTTTGTCTTTGCTATTGTATTTGTTTTCAACTTTTGGACCTTGATTTATGTTACTGTGACTAGTCTGTCATGAGAACATCTAGGACTTGTTATCAGCACTTGGGAGTGTTAATGTAGTGATGACTGCTTTCTCCTGTAAGCAAAACCTTTGCAGTAGCTGCCACTTTAATCTTTATTCTTTGAATCCTCTTACATTTTAAAATTCGATCATGGGCAAAGAAGACACTGTCAGCTGTAGTACAAGGGGCTGGTTGCTCTAATATTTATTCACTTGGCCATCTGGAAGGAAGAACCTTGGAGGAAACCAATCGGGGAAGTTTTGTGTTTATCACAAAGCCTTGTTATATCTCAAATTATGGCATACAACCATAGTAATAAACAGGATTCTTGACTAGTGGAAAAGAACATGGGGCCTAGGGATAAACCTAAAAACTTTTCCCAGCTCAGTCTACCATACCCCACAGAGGGGATTAGCATCTAGAATGTAGAAAGAACTGCGAAAATTAAATACCCAGATCAAGCCATCTAATCAGTAAGTAGTGGGCTATTGAATTAAAATACAGTTCTCAAAAGAGCTACAAATGGCCGATGAATACTCGAAAAGGAATTCAACATCTTCCACACCAGAGAAATGCACCTTAAAGCGGCTGTGAAATTCCATTTCACCCTAGTCAACATGGCTGCAGTCAGGAAGACAAATGGCAGCTGGTTGTGGGGGCACACTCCTTTAATTCCAGCACTCAGGAAACAGAGGCAGGCAGAGCTCTGTGAGTTCGATACCAGCCTGGTCTACATAGTTCCAGGACAGCTCAGTTTATGTGGAGAAACCCTGTCTAAAAAAAAAAAAAAAGCGACAAATGCTGGTGAGTACAGGGGAGAGGAGACTTCACTAAGCAATGGTGGGAAGGTGTACAGCTACTGTGGAAATCAGTGCGGGTCTTCCAAAAGCAAAAACAGAATTGTGCTGATCAATTAGATCACTCTTGATAGATACCCAAAGGACTCTAAATTGGCGAGCCCCAGAAGCACACATGTGTTTATTGTTGCAATATTCATAGAAGCCGAAAGATGGGATCAAGTTCAGTGGATGAATGGCAAAGAAAAAGTACATATACATTATACTAGCCTTTTTCAATAAAAATGAAATCAGGGTGGAGAGATGGCCCAGTGTTAAGAGCAGGTATTGCTCTTGTAGACCTGAGTTCAGGTCCCAGCAAGCAAGGAGACAGGATTTGGCTGGCAAGCAATGATGTCTCCTGGGGAATGAGGCATTTGGTTCTGCTCCACCAGCAACATAATGACATCGCCTGATAGAAACAAGTAATAGATATGTTTTAGATATTTATCTAAAGCATTTAAAAAGATTACAGAGTGGAAGGAGAAATAGAATGTACTTGCTTTTTATGGGACACAGTGTCATGAAAAATCAGCTTGGTCAAATAGGTATAGTGGCTGATGACTGCAGCCCCAGCACAAAGGGGGTAGAGGCAGGAGGATAGCTGTGAGTTTAATCCAACTCTGCTATGGTATAGGACCCTGTCTGAAAGTATAAAATCTGGCTGGAGAGCTAGCTCAGCAGTTAAGAACACTTGTTCTTACAGGGCCCTAGGCGTCTATCCCCAGCACCCACATAGTAGTTCACAACCACACATACTCCAGTTCCAGGGATCTTATACCTCTTCTGACCTAAGGCACCAGGCACACGCCTGTGTGGTGCAAAGGCACATGTGAGCAAACACATAAATCTTTAAAAATAGATAAAAAAACAAACAAAAAACAAAAGCCAAACTACTTTTGTCATTCTAATGCAATGAAGTCATTAGATGTTGGAGGATTGTCAGTAACCTTAATCTATGATGTTCTGGGCTTATAAAGGACTTAGACAGGAAGCTATTTAAGATAGCTGTTTGTGGGAATTGTGTGATTATCTTAAGGAATTCTGAGCCTTTATATTAATTATGTGAAGAGCAAGTCAGCATCCTTGTGATGGTCTGACACTTGGCTCTCAGTCAGCAGGTCTGGATGTTCTAGTCAGTCTTCCCGTAGATTGTGTGGAAGTCAGTTAAAATACATTCTTTCTTTTAATAATAATAATACTAAAATTAGAAATAATAAATTATTTGTGGATTTCTAGCTACGTGTCTGACATTGCTGAATCTATATGTCTTATTTTTTTTTGTTGATGGCAATCTCAAGATGTAGATATTATCTTTATTATTATTATTTTCTCCATTTTACAGGGGAGAAAAATGAGAGCTCAGATACTTTCCAGGAGCAATGATTTTCATGAAAGAAGCTGAATTCAATCATAAGCCAATGTGTTTTCAGAATTTCTAATATTTGATTCATAAGTTAAGTGAAAATCTAAGGGCCGTTTAGCAGTTATTAGTATGGAGGGCTGTGAACCTCTACCGTTTATACCAGAAGCACATATATCAAGATATATTTACTGAGAGCAAGATCTCAAAGCAAAGCAAATCCCCAAGGATCTGGGGATTTATGAAAAAAATGTTGGATCAGTGGGATGTCTCAGTGGGTAGGAGCATTTACTGTTAGATCTCGGGCTCTGAGTTTGACCACTGGGGACCCACACAGGAGAGAAGACTCCCACAAATTGTTCTCTGACCTCCACAGGCTGTGGCATGCCCCCTAATGCCATGGAAATAAATGTAGCAAAAATGTGAAGATAAAGCATAAGAATAATGAATTAACCATATAAAAATATTTGTTAATTTATTATCTGTAACTTTAATTATCCTGCATATCCTGGCAAGAACTATTTGTATATACAATGCTGTTTTATGGGGATGGCCTGCAGGGGGCAGCAACAGCTCACAGTTGTCTCATCAGGCCTTGCAGGGAGGTATTAGAGCAGTCTTCCTGCTTCCCTTATGATAGCTATAAAAACTATAACCCATAGCAGCCTTATTTATAATAGCCAGAAGCTGGAAAGAACCCAGATGTCCCTCAACAGAGGAATGGATTCAGAAGATGTGGTATATTTACACAATGGAATACTACTCTGCAATTAAAAACAATGAATTCATGAAATTCCTAGGCAAATGTTCAGAACTGTAAAATATCATCCTTAGTGAGGTAACCCAATCACAAAAGAACACACATGGTATGTAGTCACTGATAAGGGGATATTAACCCAGAATCTCAGAATATCCTAGACACAATTCACATATCAATGGATTTCCAAGAAGAAGGAAGGAGAGACCCCTGGTCCTGGAAAGATTGGATGTAGGGGACTACCAGGACAGAGAAGCGAGAGGGGGTTGAATGGGGAAAAGAAGGAGGGAAGGGGGCTTATGGGACTTTCGGGGAGGGAGGAAATGGGAAAGGGGAAACGATTTGGGATGTAAATTAAAAAACTTAGAAAAGAAAAAATGATTATTAATATTCTATATATATTAATTAAAGCTGGAAATTAAAAAAAAAGCTATAACCCATTTCAGTTATCCATATGCTTGACGGTGTTCTTTTCTCTAACATTTTATGTCGCCAGGGTTTTATATTCCTTGTGTGGGTGAAGAAGGGTATGAACAGTAAATTATTTAATTAAATAAAAAGTGAGTTGGGCTCCACCGGGCTGCAGCCAGGAGCCCTGTCCTGCTGCCAGCTGACCAGCTCAGCTACCATCTGGGCCTAGATCCAGTGCTTTGGGCCAGTCTACCCCAACAGCTACACCATCTGCGAGCTGCTGGAGTACATGAAAGGGCTGGTCCCGCAGAACCACAGCTACAGGGCCACCATGACTGTGACAGGATCTCCAACATGGGCCAGCTATGGTCCAGTATGTCTGGTGCTTCAGAAACCAGAAACCTTGAACCAATGACTCATTGCAATGAATATTTGCATGTACAACCATCTGGGCTAGTGTGTGTGTGTGTGTGTGTGTGTGTGTGTGTGTGTGTGTGTGTCTGTGGTATGTGACAGTTTCCAATGTCACAATGATGAACAAATATTCCATGCAGAGATGGAAAAGAGAACAATGGAGCAGTGAGTGAACGGTGGAGAGGGTGCAGAACTAGGGATGCTATGGTGGTGATAAGAGTGAGAGAAGCCTGCGTTGGATGGGGGGACATGTCATTGCTAAGTAGGGTCGGTGGGGTGATGTGTAGCAGCCTGGAGCTTGCACTCCGACTCAGGCCCCCCTCCCACCCACCCCCGCCTGAACATGCTGCCCAACTGCACAGCTGCCATGGTTCTGAGCAACAGCAGGATGTTCAAGATGAAGAACGGATCATTTTCTGGATTGAACCTGCTTGAAAGACCTCTATGGTTTGTGCTGCCCCTGGAGGCCACTTTGGAATCCATGGTCCACTGCTTCAGACTCTTGCTGAAGCCCGAGGTTCATGTGGATGTCTGTGATCTTACGGCAGCCGGGAGACACATTGATGCCCCTGACCCATGGGACCACCGAATGCCACATAGAGGTCTTGGTCTGGGCTGCTTCCTGAGACCATACTGATGTGTGGGTTGATGCTGCTGCTGAAGGCCATGTCTGGGTTCATGTTCCTACTTCAGCCAGGGTCTGTGTCTTAGTCGGGGTTTCTATTCCTGCACAAACATGACCAAGAAGCAAGTTGGGGAGGAAAGGGTTTATTCAGCTTACAGATCCAAAGTGCTGTTCATCACCAAAGGAAGGTCAGGACTGGACCTCAAGCAGGTCAGGAAGCAGGAGCTGATGCAGAGACCATGGAGGGATGTTTCTTACTGACTTGCTTTCCCTGGCTTGCTCAGTCTGCTCTCTTATAGAACCCAAGAATACCAGCCCAGGGATGGTACCACCCACAAGGGGCCCACCCCCCTTGATCACTAATTGAGAAAATGCCCCACAGCTGGATCTCATGGAGGCACTTCCCCAAATGAAGCTCCTTTCTTGGTGATAACTCCAGCCTGTGACAAGTTGACACACAAAACCAGTCAGTACAGTCTGTGTTGATGTCCATGGTCAGTGTTATCACCAAAGGCCATGTGGATGTCCATGGTCTGTGCTGCAACATGAAGTCATGCTGGTGTCTATGATGGTTTGTATGTGCTTGTCCCAGGGAGTGGCACTATTAGGAGGTGTGGCCTTGTTGGAGAAGGTGTGTGTCACTGTGGGCTTTAAGACCCTTCTTATAGTTTCTTGGGAAGTCAGTCTTCTCCTCTCTGACTCTGGATGAAAATGTAGAACTCTCAGCAACAAACTCTTTCATATTCCTACTAGAATGGCTCAGTAAGCCTCACTTAAAGCATCCTACTGCTTTCCATAATCCACATTTTTCTAACCAAAACATGGTCATGCCTATCACAGAAATACCCCACTCTTGGTACCAACTTCTGTCTTAGAGTTTTATTGCTGTGAACAGACACCATGACTAAGGTAACTCTTATAAGGACAACATTTAACTGGGGCTGGCTTACAGGTTCAGAGGTTCAGTTCCTTATCATCAAGGTGGGAGCATGGCAGTGCCCAGGCAGACATGGTGCAGGAGGAGCTGAGAGTTCTACATCTTTATCTAAAGGCAGACAGGAGAAGAATGACTTCTGGGCTACCTCGAAGGTCTTAAAACTCATGCACACAGTGACACATCTACTTCAACAAGGACACACCTACTTCAACAAGGACACAACTACTTCAACAGGGCCATATCTCCTAATTTGACTCTCTGGGTCAAGAATATATAAAGTATCACAATGTCCATGGACCATGCTGCCACTGGGGGCCATATTGATGTGAGTGGCCTGTACTTCCACCTGAGGCCATGATGATGTCCTGGTCTGTGCTGTCACTCAGGACCACATCTGAGTCTGCCTTCCTACTGCAGAGAAGGAAGTATTGATATCTGTGGTCTGTATTGCCACTGGAGAACATGCTGAAGTCCAGAGACCATGTGGATGTCTGTGGTCTACTATATCCAGAAAGCATGTCTAAGTCCATGATCCAGCCTCCTGATGATCGTAAAGGGCAAGGAAGCTACTTTTGCCATGGTATTGATGATGGCACACTCACAGTTGAGAAAGAGAGACATAGAAGGCTTCTGTGACAACCTTTATCCCCACTGCTTCCCCCAAATAGTAACAGCCTAGAGAGAAATCTACCAAAGAGAACTCTTGAAATTGTAATAAGGATACTGAAGTGAAGCTCTCCACAGTTGATGCCTTCTGTGGGAGGATGAGGGTGGGGAAGGACTCAGTTTTCTTGAGGGACTGGCCACTGGAAGTTTGACCATGCTCTAGTGAGTATATATATGGGCCACACACATTGACTTGGTTCCCCCCTCTTCTTCTTACGGGGAGTTGGGGTGAGGTCTCAATGGTGGGTGGGAGATGGGCCTGGGAGGACTGGGAAGAGAGTGTGCTTGGGGTTCATGATATGAGATTTCCAAATAATACAAAATATTATAAAAAAATTGAGCAACCATTTTAAAACGTGATATAAATAATTTTGAATCAGTAACACCTTAATCACCAATTTCTTTTTTTTATTATTTATTTTATTTTATTTTATTTTTTAAATTTACATTCCAAATCATTTCCCCTTTCCCGTTTCCTCCCTCCCCGAAAGTCCCATAAGCCCCCTTCCCTCCCTCTTTTCTCCATTCAACCCCCTCTCGTTACTCTGTCCTGGCGTTCCCCTACATCCAGTCTTTCCAGGACCAGGGGTCTCTCCTTCCATCTTCTTAGAAATCTATTGATATGCGGATTGTGTCTAGGGTATTCCGAGATTCTGGGTCAATATCCCCTTATCAGTGACTGCATACCATGTGTGTTCTTTTGTGATTGGGTTACCTCACTAAGGATGATATTTTCAAGATCTGACCATTTGCCTAGGAATTTCGTGAATTCATTGTTTTTAATTGCAGAGTAGTATTCCATTGTGTAGATATACCACATCTTCTGAATCCATTCCTCCGTTGAGGGACATCTGGGTTCTTTCCAGCTTCTGGCTATTATAAATAAGGCTGCTATGAACATAGTGGAGCATGTGTCCTTATTGCATGCAGGTAAAGCCTCTGGGTATATGCCCAGGAGTGGTATAGCCGGCTCCTCCGGGAGTGTCATGCCCAGTTTTCTGAGGAACCGCCAGACTGCTTTCTAGAGTGGTTGTACCAGCTTGCAATTCCACCAGCAGTGGAGGAGTGTTCCTCTTTCTCCACATCCTCGCCAACAACTGCTGTCTCCTGTGTTTTTGATCTTAGCCATCCTGAATGGTGTGAGATGGAATCTCAGGGTTGTTTTGATTTGCATTTCCCTAATGACTAAGGATGATGAACATCTCTTTAGGTGCTTCTCAGCCATTAGATATTCTTCAGGTGAGAACTCTTTGTGGAGCTCTGTACCCCATTTTTTAATAGGGTTACTTGGCTCTCTGGAGTTTAACTTCTTGAGTTCTTTGTATATATTGGATATTAGCCCTCTGTCGGATGTAAGGTTGGTAAAGATCATTTCCCAGTTAGTTGGTTGCCGCTTTGTCTTTTTGACAGTGTCTTTTGCCTTGCAAAAACTTTGTAATTTAATGAGGTCCCATTTGTCTATTCTGGATCTTAGAGCACAAGCTATTGGAGTTCTGTTCAGGAAATTCTCCCCTGTGCCCATATGTTCAAGGTTCTTCCCTAGTTTCCCTTCTATTAGTTTCAGTGTGTCTGGTTTTATGTGGAGATCTTTGATCCACTTAGAATTGAGCTTAGTGCAAGGAGATAAGAATGGGTCAATTTGCATTCTTCTGCATGTTGACCTCCAGCTGAGCCAGCACCATTTGTTGAAAAGGCTATCTTTTTTCCACTGGATGGTTTTAGCTCCTTTGTCAAAGATCAAGTGACCATAGGAGTGTGGATTCATTTCTGGGTCTTCAATTCTGTTCCATTGATCTACATGTCTGTCACTGTACCAATACCATGCGGTTTTTAACACTATTGCTCTGTAGTACAGCTTGAGGTCCGGGATACTGATTCCCCCAGAGGTTCTTTTACTCTTGAGAATAGTTTTAGCTATTCTGGGTTTTCTATAATTCCAGATGAATTTTTGAATTGCTCTTTCTAACTCTATGAAGAATTGAGTTGGGATTTTGATGGGGATTGCATTGAATCTGTGTATTACTTTTGGTAAGATGCTCATTTTTACTATATTAATCCTGCCAATCCATGAGCATGGCAGATTTTTCCATCTTCTGAGGTCTTCTTCAATTTCTTTCTTCAGAGACTTGAAGTTCTTGTCATACAGATCTTTCACTTGTTTGGTTAGAGTCACGCCAAGATACTTAATATGGTTTGTGGCTATCGTGAAGGGTATTATTTCTCTTACTTCTTTCTCAGCCTGCTTATCCTTTGAGTATAGGAAGGCTTCTGACTTGCTTGAGTTGATTTTATATCCGGCCTCTTTGCTGAAGTCGTTTATCAGCTGTAGGAGTTCTCTGGTGGAGTTCTTTGGGTTGCTTATGTATACTATCATATCGTCTGCAAATAGTGATAGTTTGACTTCTTCCTTTCCAATTTGTATCCCTTTGACCTCTTTTTGTTGTCTAATTGCTCTAGCTAGAACTTCAAGTACTATATTGAAAAGATATGGAGAGAGAGGGCAGCCTTGTCTAGTCCCTGATTTTAGTGGGATTGCTTCAAGTTTCTCTCCATTTAGATTGATGCTGGCTACCGGTTTGCTGTAAATTGCTTTTACTATGTTTAGATATGGGCCTTGAATTCCTGATCTTTCCAAGACCTTTAGCATGAAAGGATGCTGAATTTTGTCAAATGCTTTCTCAGCATCTAATGAGATGACCATGTGGTTTTTTTTCTTTGAGATTGTTTATGTAGTGGATTACATTGATGGATTTCCTTATATTGAACCATCCCTGCATCCCTGGGATGAAGCCTACTTGATCGTGGTGAATGATCGTTTTGATGTGTTCTTGGATTCGGTTGGCAAGAATTTTATTGAGTATTTTTGCATCGATATTCATAAGAGAGATTGGCCTGAGATTCTCTTTCTTTGTCGGATCTTTGTGTGCTTTTGGTATTAGTGTAATTGTGGCTTCATAGAACGAGTTGGGTAGTGTTCCTTCTGTTTCTATTTTGTGGAACAGTTTGAAGAGTATTGGTGTTAGGTCTTCTTTGAAGGTCTGATAGAATTCTACAGTAAAACCATCTGGACCTGTGCTTTTTTTGGTTGGAAGACTTCCAATGACAACTTCTATTTCTTCAGGGGTTATAGGATGGTTTAGATGATCTATTTGATCCTGATTTCATTTTGGTACTTGGTATCTGTCAAGGAAATTGTCCATTTCCTCAAGATTTTCTAGTTGTGTTGAATACAGGTTTTTGTAGTAGGATCTGATGATTTTTTGTATTTCCTCAGTTTCTGTTGTTATCTCTCCCTTTTCGTTTCTGATTTTATTAATTTGGATACTATCTCTGTGCCCTCTGGTTAGTCTGGCTAAGGGCTTATCTATCTTGTTGATTTTCTCAAAGAACCAACTCCTCGTTTTGTTGATTCTTTGTATGGTTTTATTTGTTTCTACTTGATTGATTTCAGCCCTGAGTTTGATGATTTCCTGCCTTCTACTCCTCTTTGGTGTATTTGCTTCTTTTTGTTCCAGGGCTTTCAGGTGTGCCATTAAGCTGTTAGTGTATGCTGTCTCCCGTTTCTTTTTGGCGGCACTCAGGGCTATGAATTTTCCTCTTAGCACTGCTTTCATTGTGTCCCATAAATTAGGGTATGTTGTGCCTTCATTTTCATTAACTTTCAAAAAGTCTTTGATTTCTTTCTTTATTTCCACCTTGACCAAGTTATCATTGAGTAGCGCATTGTTCAGCCTCCATGTGTACGTGGGTTTTCTGTTGTTTTTGTTGCCATTGAAGACCACCCTTATTCCATAGTGATCTGATAGGAGGCATGGGATTATTTCTATCTTCTTATATCTGTTGAGGTCTGATTTGTGACCAATTATATGGTCAATTTTGGAGAAGGTACCATGAGGAGCTGAGAAGAAGGTGTATTCTTTAGCTCTAGGATGAAATGTTCTATATATATATATCTGTTAGTTCCATTTGGTCCAAGGCTTCAATTAGATTCACTGTGTCCCTGTTTAGTTTCTGCTTTCCTGAACGATCCATTTCAGAGAGCGGGGTGTTGAAGTCACCCACTATTATTGTGTGCGGTGCGATATGTGCTTTGAGTTTTAGTAAAGTTTCTTTTACGAATGAGGGTGCCCTTGCATTTGGAGCATAGATATTCAGAATTGAGAGTTCTTGATGGTGGATTTTTCCCTTGATCAGTATGTAGTGTCCTTCTGTGTCTTTTTTGATGACTTTAGGTTGAAAATCAATTTTATCTGATATTAGGATGGCTACTCCACCTCGTTTCTTGGGGCCATTTGCTTGTAAAATTGTTTTCCAGCCTTTTACTCTGAGGTAGTGTTTGTCTTTGACACTGAGGTGCGTTTCCTGCATGCAGCAAAATGCTGGGTCCTGTTTACGTATCCAGTCTGCTAGTCTATGTCTTTTAATTGGGGCATTGAGACCATTGCTATTAAGAGAGATTAAGGCATAGTGATTATTGCCATCTGCCATTCTTGACGCTATCTTTATGTTTGAGTGGTTATCTACTTTTGGGTTTGATTCAAGAAGGTTATTATCTCATTTTTTCCAGGGTGTTGTTTCTCTCCCTGTATTGGAGGTTTCCACCTATTATCCGTTGCAGGGCTGGATTTGTGGAAAGATATTGTGAAAATTTGGTTTTATCATGGAATATCTTGGTCTCTCCATCTATGGTGATTGAGAGTTTTGCTGGGTATAGTAGTCTAGGCTGGCATTTGTGCTGTCTTAGTGTCTGCATGAGATCTGCCCAGGATCTTCTGGCTTTCATAGTCTCTGGTGAGAAGTCTGATGTGATTCGGATAGGTCTTCCTTTGTATGTTACTTGGCCCTTTTCTCTTACTGCTTTTAGTATTCTTTCTTTGTTGAGAACATTCGGTGTTTTGATTATTATGTGACGGGAGGTATTTCTGTTCTGGTCCAGTCTGTTTGGAGTTCTGTAGGCTTCTTGTACGTTCATCGGCATCTCTCTCTTTAGGTTAGGGAAGTTTTCCTCCATAATTTTGTTGAAGATGTTTACTGGCCCTTTAAGTTGCAAATCTTCACTCTCATCTATACCTATAATCCTTAGGTTTGGTCTTCTCATTGTGTCCTGGATTTCCTGGATGTTTTGGGTTACACGTTTTTTGCATTTTGCATTTTCTTTGACTGTTTAGTCGATGCTTTCTATGGAATCTTCAGCACCTGAGATTCGTTCTTCTATCTCTTGTATTCTATTGTTTATGTTTGCATCTATGACTCCTGATTTCTTCCCAAGGTTTTCTATCTCCAAAGTTGTCTCCCTTTGTGATTTCTTAGTTGTTTCTACTTCCTTTTTAGTTCCTGGATGGATTTGCTGAGATCCTTCACTTGTTTGTTTGTATTTTCCTGTATTTCTTTAAGGTATTTTTGCATTGCCTCTTTCAGGATTTCTTCCTGATGACCCACGTTCTCCTGCATTTCTCTGAGCGATTTTTGTGTTTCCTCCTCATGGGAATCCACCTGTTGATCCATCGTCTCCTGCATTTCTTTAAGCAGTTCTCGTGTTTCCTTTGTAAGGGCATCTAACCGTTGATTCATTTCTTTAAGCAATTTTTGTGTTGCCTCCTTATGGGCATCCATCTGTTGACCCATATTCTTCTGCATTTCTTTATGCAAATTTTGTGATTCCTTTGTGAGTGCATCTACCCGTTGATTCATCTCGTTAAGCGATTTTTGTGTTGTCTCCTTGTGCGCCTCCATCTTTTGATCCATGTTCTCCCGCATTTCTCTAAGCGATTTTTGTGTTTCCTTTGTAAGGGCTTCTAACCGTTGATTCATGGTCTCCTGTAACTCTTTATGAGATTTATTTGTGTCCTTCTTGTGATCCTCTAATAGCATCATGAAAAGTGATTTTAAATCCAGATCTTGTCTTTCAGGTGTGGTGGGGTATCCAGGACTTGCTGCTGTTGGAGAGTTGGGTTCGGATGGTCCCACATTACTTTGATTTCTGTTAGTAACATTCCTACGTTTGCCTTTTGCCATGTGGATACCTCTGATGTTAGTTGGTCCTGCGGCCACTGGCTGTTGGTTGGACCTCCTGTGAGCCTGCAAAGCTATTTCTGCCCCCCCCCGGATTACCAGGATTCCCCTGACACAGATTTCTGGGGCCTGCCTGCTCCTGAGTGACTTTGGAGCCCTAATGTGCCTTGCCCCAAGTGATCTTATATTGGGGAGGCCTTGCACATCCAAAGGCTCAGCCTAGTGGATTCCTGGAGCAGAGGTCGCCAAAGGGAGGCTGGTAGGCTCCTGCCCTGTGCAGGGGTGAGTGATCTCTCCTGGGGGGGGAGGGGGCGTCCCTCTGCCAGGCAGAAGTCCCACAGCAGAGCTGGCGCGCTGGTTACTGCAGATCAGCCCCGCACTTGGGAGCCGCATACACACAAGCCGCCTGAGACCCAAGCGATATTATGCTTGTCTGTCTCAGAACCTGGCTGTCCCAACTTCCCAGTCACTGGAGCAAAGATGGCGGAGTGCAATCTGCACTCTCTCCGTGGCGCCGCTCATCTGCAGACGCGCTGGCCTGCACCCAGACGACCACAGCGCTGACCCGTTCTCGGGCACAGACGGAAGCCCCAACAGGCCGTGTCCCAAGTGATGTTATATTGGGGATAGGGAGCTTGGAGTACCTGTCTCTTCAGTGCAGTCTGCGGGAACAGAGGTCGCGGAAGGAAAGCTGGTAGGCTCCCGCCCAGTGCGGGGTCCCTCTGCCAGGCAGAAGTCCCACAGCAGAGCTGGCGTGCTGGTTACTACAGATCAGCCCCGCACTTGGGAGCTGCATACACACAAGCTGCCCGAGACCCAAGCGATATTATGCCTGTCTGTCTCAGATCCTGTCTGTCCCAACTTCCCAGTCACTGGAGCCTTGTGATTGTTTTCGACTCCCTCCCAAGTGGGATTGAACCCTCTTGAGTTCTATGGATTGTATCTGCACACGCAATGGCCTGCCGATCTGGCACCCAGACGACCACAGCACTGACCCGTTCTCGGGCGCAGACGGAAGCCCCAACAGGCCATGTCCCAAGTGATGTTATATTGGGGAGAGAGCCTGGGTACCTGTCTCTTCAGTGCAGTCTGCGGGAACAGAGGTCGCGGAAGGCTAATCACCAATTTCTGATTTTTCTGTAAGATCAACATAGTTTTAACAAGCGCTGAGAAAGATGAATGGTTTGCTACTTGATTGTGATAGTTTCAGGAGAGTTCCAGTAATACTTTTTTCTGTTTTCCTATGAAAAAATTATTAAAGGATTTCCAACTTTCAAATAACATAGAAAGCAAAACAAACAGACGATGTTTATTCCATAAGTAGTAAAACCTGAAATGCATGTTTTATTTACATTACTTATGCTTGAGGACATGCCCATGAGGAGACTTGTCTAACAGAGGCCGTGTCTACTGCTGCTCCTCTCAGGTAGCAGCAGGAACTGTCTCATGGAGGCATTGTTGAGGGCATCCAGATGTGGAGGGTTCATATGGTCAGGCAATGAAGCCTTCACCTAGCTATTGTTTTCTGTCTTCCTGAATGAGTCTTGTAGGTTTGTCTAGATGGAGTCAGGTTCTGATTCCAGAGAGGGCTCACTGTGTAAGCCAACCACAGAAGGCTCTACTGCCAAGAGAAACATGATTGATGGCCCAGAACATGTTGAGCCTTTAAACAGTCCTGTACAGTGGAGAATGCTGCAGGGGTTCCATACATTAGATGGATAAATGGAAAAATTAAACAAATAGTAAATAACAAGAGATCTTTGAGTCTTACTACCCATTAACTATTTGGCATATAATGCTGGGGGTATTCTAGATTTGTTATTGTGAAGTATCTAGATTAAAAGATGTTTATTTTAATTTCTTCATGTTCTGTTGTCTGTAATTTTGGTGTGAGGAATGAGTTAGTAATCAATGTTTTAGGAAATGATCCCCCAGTCATATCAACACTTACAGAATCTATTCTTTCCCCACTGTTGGGAAATGGTACCAAGTACTTACATGATTATTTCTACATTTTTCTCCCTTTTTTTCTTCTTTCATATTTTACATCCCAACTGCAGTTTCCCCTCCTTTCCCTACCCTCAGCCTCTCCCCCTGCTGCCCCTCTCCCCCAGATATCACCTCTTCCCTCAGAAAAGAGCCGGTCTCCCAGTGGACATTAACCAAACATGGCATAACAAGCTACAATAAGACCAGGCATGTACTAACACATCAAGGTTGGACAAGGCATTTTTAAAAATTACTATTGATTTGTCTGTTCTTAAGGAGTGTTTATATTATTTTAATTTTATTTATATATTGATTTTATGTATATGAGTGTTTTGTGAATGTATGTAAGGCACCTCATGTGTCCCTGGTGCCCCTGAAGGCCAGAAGAGGTTGTCTGATTCCCTGGGACTGGAGTTACAGATAGCCGTGAGTTATCATGTAGATGCTGGGAATTAAACCCGGGTCTTATGCAGAAGCAGCATGTGGACTTAAACCTAAGCCATCTCTCCAGCCCTAGTCATTTCGCTTGTGTGTGTGTGTGTGTGTGTGTGTGTGTGTGTGTGTGGTTTTCAAGACAGGGTTTCTCTGTGTAGCCCTGACTGTCCTGGAACTCACTCTGTAGACTAGACTGGCCTTGAACCTGGAGATCCCACCTGCCTCTGCCTCCCAAGTGATGAGCTTAAAGGTACCTGGATTTTAATTTTTTTATGTTTTAACTGTTTTGCAAAAAGCTTTTTGTTTATTTTTTTATTGATTAATTGTGAATTTTACATCATGCAAACCAGTTACACTCATTTCCCTCTATTCCTTCAAATCTGCCTTCTGCCATTGCAGAAGGAGAAAAACATACCATTGGGGGGAAAAAACTAAAAAAAAAAAATAAATCATTTTACTGTAGTGTGTTGCAGACATGCAGTGCTTTGCCTGCATGTCTGTCTGTCCTGTGCATTTCAGTGAGTATCTCTTTACATTGGCCTTAGTCTTGACTTCAGCCTTTTGCTGTGGAGTGGAGGCCCGTGGCCATGGCTTGACGTGGCCCTTCCTTATTGTGTATTTTTGTTGAGCCTTAGTTCCCTATACATTCTGGATACTAATCCCTCATCAGATTATATGATTTCCAAAAGTTTCCTTTCATTCTGTGACCTGCCTTTATTTACTCTGGTGCAGTTGCCTTTCTCCACACAAATTTCAGAACTTTTCATGGAGTCTTATTTGTTAATTTATTTCCTTTGGTGAATAGGTCTGTTAACTGGACACACCCATAAGATACCACTCACAACTCAAAACTTCTGCTCTGCTTTAAGTGCTGATGAGGTAATTTTGTGTTCTCAGATTTGCTGTACAAGTTAGGTGATGTTATATTTTACCTCCAGTGAATAAAAAGTGAAATTCTGACTGATATTTAGGGTGTCCTGTGTAACACAGATAATATCCATAGAAACCTGGAAACATGAGCAAGTCCTGGCTAGCTGTTGCCAAACCATTTGAAATTCAAATTCAGATAAGGGTGGGGTCCTCTGCAGGGCTCAAAACTGTATTTATCTCCCCCGAGTGCGGCTGAGTGTTCTGAAGATCTGATTGGCTCTGGCCCATGGCCTCTCAGGAAGGCGTTCCAGGTCTCCCTTGGAACCGTTCTGTGAGCACGGAATCCAGCGCTCTCCTTTCTGCAGCACAATGGACTCGTGCTTCTCCTGGGACACTGACTCAAGCAGCCACCCCACGCTACTGACAATGAGGATCTGAGCCCCACAGAGGCAGAGCTCACCAACTGATGCCTGTGTGGAGACCTTTAAGGACTCCTAAGCTGGGGAAATGTCTATAAGTAGGAGTAAATTGTGTTTAAATTGCAGCTGACAAAAGCAGGCCTGTTCGCTCTTCTATCAGGGCTCTGTAAAGCGTTCGCCATTAGCAATGGTGACTGACAGTTCTCTGCTGCTCCTGTCCACATTTCTTGGCTGCATGCGTTTGTTCACACAACCTCATTTATCAACAGCATCATCATTAGACCACTGTCTGTTTCCCTACTATGTCACGATGGCACATGAGAAACAGGTGTGACAAGGTCACTTTAACCTTTGCTCTGGTTCTTAAAAGTGTTGTTAAAACTCCCTTGTGAAAGACATCCCCCTGATGGCAGAAGGAAGAGTGTTGTCGTTTGTGGGTGGAGGAGTGGACAGGGTGGTGTGATAGACCTGGGTCACCTGGAACTTGGTCTGTCCAGCAGGCTGACTTCATCCTCACAAGGGCTGGGATCCCAGGTGTGGGCCACTTTGCCTGGGATAGAGCACATCACTCTTGTCAGCAAGGACAGAACATGGAGACAAGTAACAAGTACAGACAGACCTCATTAACTTCCCTCTATCTTTCTACTTATGACAACCACCGGTCAACCCCAGTGTGGCCCCCTCTGCCTTGTGATGTTTATTACTTATTTGTTCCACTCGGCAAAACTGTGCTCATCTCCGACTGTGCTGATGAGTCTTCACATCCTCACGAGGGCCTCTGTCCTGAGTAGAACTATGTTAAATGCCTTTACACTTTTCTCCTGTTGTTCTGTCGTAAGACCAATTTATTTCTAAGGCTAGATCAAAGGCCACGAGAGTCTCCCCTACATGCTGCACACCTACCACATTCTAAAACAGAGCATTGTGTAGTACTTGCTTCACATCTTTTATTCATTAAGAAATAAAATGTAACAAACATCTGGAAATAAACCTTGGTTCCTTCTTCAGAAAGTATTACCATCCTGAAGACTGGAGTGATGAACTGATTACCCCATTCATGCTGAAGAGTGTATGTTTGTGTGTGTGTTTGTGTGTATGCGTGTGTGTGTGCGTATGTGCATGTGTGCATGCATGTGTGTGCATGTGTGTGTGCATGCACTCCTGTGTGTGTGTGTGTATATGCATGTGTGTGTGTGCATGTGTGAGTGTGCTCACATGCATGCCATAGCATGTATCTGGAGGTCAAAGACACAAGGTTTTCTTGTTCTATGATTCAGCACTGCGCCCCTTCAATTCTCTCTAGTGTGTCTCATCTTCCTCCCAACTTCATGCCCTCTTTTTTTTTCAATTTTGTGCAATTAATATCCCCCAGTGTTCAGTTCATGCTGTCCATATGCAGACAGGTATGCAGTCTTCCCCTGGAGCATGAGCATCTATTACTGTCTACGTCTCCAAAGAAGAGGGACTCTCTTTCCCTGTAGCCATCAATTACTTCTCTGATGGGATGGGACCTTTAGGTCCCTTTCTGACTCATGCTAGAATTTTTATTCATTTTTAATTATGAATTTTATTTTATATATGTGGACCACTTGCATGTATGTGCACCACTTGCATGCCTGGTGCCCACAGAGGCTGGATCCTTTGTACCTAGAGCTACAGGTAGTTGGGAACTAGGATGTGGGTGCTGGGAATTAAACTCAGATCCTCTGTGAGAGCAGACAGTGCTCTTAACTACTGGGCCATCTCTCTGGCACGCTCCCTTTCCTCCTGGTACTTACAGTTTGGCTGGCTTGATCATGTGCAGGTCCTCTGCAAGTAACCGCAGTTCCACGCCACAGCTACATCTTTACACAAATCATCATTTCACAGCTCCTCCTACTTTCTGGCCCTTACACTCTCTCTACCCCCTCTTCTGCAAAGTTCCCCAAGCCTTGGCTGCTAGATGTTGATATGTGATACATCCACAGCAGAACACTCAGGTATTTATACTTGGCCCTTTGGCATGTTATAAGTCTGCACTAGCCATCACCCCACTGCTAAAAGAAGCTTCTCTGACAGACACTGAAGGCAATACAAATCTATGGATTTAAACATCAACATTTAGAATGCAGTTTGACAGCTTGACCATTTAGCAAAACAATTAATATTAGGTTCCTCACTAGGTCCTATGATCTCCCCAGTCATAGGAGTCTGACAAGCTTTACAGTTCCAGGTATGAACTCCCCACTGCAGAGCAGGCCTCTTATTTAATCAGAAAGCACTTGGTTGCCCCCACGTCTGCCATGGCACTAATGCACCAGTGCATATATTTTTCTCCTGCATGTTAGTGTTGTAGTGTGTGGAGTGATGCACAGAAATTTAAATTTTTTTTTTTAAAAATTGTTATTTTTATTTTTACTTATTCACTTTACATCCCGTTTACATACCCTCCCCCTGTCACCCCCTTCCACAATCCCTCCCCTCCCCTTCTCTTCTGAGTGCATGGGGATCCCTCTGGGTATTCCTCTCCACACACATCGAGACCCCATGAGGCTAGGCACATCCTCTCCCACTGAGTCCAGACAAGGCAGTTCAGCTAGAGAAACATATCCACAGATAGGCAACAGTTTTTAGGATAGTCCCTGCCCCAGTTGTTTGAGGCCCACAGCCTCCCCGCCCCCCCAGTTGTTCAGGGCCCACATGAGGATCAGGCTGCATATCTGCTATATCTGGATGCACAGAAAATTTAAATTCAGTTTTTCCTTAAGGGTTTCACTTTTGGTGTTACAAAAAAATTTTGGTTTCAGAATTCTTCTCTCCTTTATTGTCTTCTTTCAAGTCACTTCTATTTATCTCAGGATAATAATTCCCAGATTCTGTTTCACTAGGCTTTTTTTCCCTCCCATTTCCAAACAACATTTAGTTTTGTTGGTTATTTCTTATTTTTTGGTTCATTGATTTCTATGATTTTTAGTTTTTCATTCTTTATTTTTCTCTAAAAACTTTTAAGTTGGATATTTCAGCCCACTCATTTTCAGTATTCTTTTTCCTAAACATTTATTTTGTATGTACATGTTCATATGTGTGTGTCCACGTGCATTTGTCCCACAGCGGTTGTGTGGAGGTCAGAAGACAGCTTGTGGGACTTACTTCTGTCCTTCCATCATTTGGAGTCAGGCATTGAACTTGGGCCTTCAGACTTATTGGCAAGCACCTTTACCTACTGAACCATGTGACTGACCTCAGCACTCCTTCCTTTTAAGATAAACATTTAACAGCTAGGAGCGCACAGAGCATATGATCAGTGGAGCTGCTGGGACAGGAGTCTTCTGGTCATCATTTGCACCAGGGAGCCAGGTGGCTCCAAGGCCTTCTGTTCACAGACTCTGACAGAAGAGAATTGGTCTCCCAGGAGTATGGACACAGGCTTATAGGCCCACAGGAGGGACAAGCTCCAGCCAGAGAAAGGAAGACCAACTAACACCAGAGATAACCAGATGTTGAAAGGCAAGTGCAAAAACCCTACCAACAGAAACCAAGGCTACTTGGCAACATCAGAACCCAGTTCTCCCACCACAGCAAGTCCCAGATACCCCAACACTCCCAAAAAGCAAGAGTTGGATTTAAAATTGTATCTCATGATGCTGATAGAGGACATCAAGAAGATCATAAATAACTCCCTTAAAGAAATATAGGAGAACATGAGTCAACAGGTAGAAGCTCTTAAAGAGGAAACGCAAAAATCCCTTAAAGAATTACAGGAAAATACAAACAAACAAGTGAAGGAACTGAACAAAACCATCCAGGATCTAAAAATGGAAGTAGAAACAATGAAGAAATCACAAAGGGAGACAACTCTGGAGATAGAAAATCTTGGAAAGAAATCGGGAGTAATAGTTGTAAGCATCAACAACAGAATACAAGAGATAGAAGAAAGAATCTCAGGTGGTGAAGATACCATAGAAAACATTGACTCAACAGTCAAAGAAAATGCAAAATGCAAAAGGCTTGTAACATCAAACATCCAGGAAATCCAAGACACAATGAGAAAACTGAACCTAAGGAGCGAAGATTTACAACTTAAAGGGCCAGTAAATATCTTCAACAAAATTATAGAAGAAAACTTCCCTAACCTAAAAAAAGAGATGCCCATGAATATATAATAAGCCTACAGAACTCCAAACAGACTGGACCAGAGCAGAAAGTCCTCCCAGCACATAATAATCAAAACACCAAATGCACTAAACAAAGAAAGAATATTAAAAGCAGTAAGAGAAAAAGGTCAAGTAACCTATAAAGGCAGGCCTATCAGAATTACACCAGACTTCTCACCTGAGACGATGAAAGCCGGAAGATCCTGGGCAGATCTCATACAGACCCTAAGAGAACACAAATGCCAGCCCAGACTACTATACCCAGCAAAACTCTCAATCACCATAGATGGAGAAACCAACATATTTCATGATAAAACCAAATTTACACAATATCTTTCCACAAATCCAGTCCTACAAAGAATAATAGATGGAAAATGCCAACACAAGGAGGGAAACTATACCCTAGAAAAAGCAAGAAAGTAATCTTCCAACAAACCACAGAAACATAAAAATAACACCAAAAATAACAGGAAGCAACAATCATTCCTTAATATCTTTTAACATCAATGGACTCAATTCCCCAATAAAAAGGCATAAACTAACATAAGTATTATTCATGTAAATCTTCAATTTTATCAAAAATGTTTGTAATTCCTCTTCCAATTAATTTAGTAATGTTTTTATGTGTACCACTTTATTATTTTCCATGATAATCTTCAATTTTAAGATGTTTTCCTATATATTCAATTTTATCAGAAATATTTTCCACGTAAATCTTCAATTTTATCAGAAAATGTTTATAATTCCACTTTTAATCAACTTAGAAATATTTTTATGCCTGCCATCTTATCTGTACAATTTTCCATGATATAATCAGTTTTAATGTGTTTTTCTACATATTTCTTCAATTTTATCAGAGATATTTTCCATGTAAGTCTTCAGTTTTATCAGAAAAAGTTTATAATTCCACTTTCAATTAATTTAGAAGTATTTTTATGCCTACCATTTTATCTGTACAATTTTCCATGATAATCTTCAATTTTAACACGTTTTTCTATATATTTCTTGAATTTTTATCAGAAATATAGTCCATGGAAATCTTCAATTTTATCAAAAAATGTTTATAATTCCACTTTCAATCAACTTAGAAATATTTTTATGCCTACCATTTTATCTGTGTAATTTTCCATGATAATCTTCAATTTTAACATGTTATTCTATATTTTTCTACAATTTTATCAGAAATATTTTCCATGTAAATCTTCAGCAATGTTCTTTATGTCTACCATTTTACTCTTTAATTTTCCATGAAAATTGCCAATTTCAACGTGTTTTTCTTTATATTTTTTCAATTTTGTCAGAAATATTTTTCATGTAAATCTTCAACTTTATCATAAAATGTTTTTACTTCCTTTTTCAAGAAAAAAAAGAAAAAAAAAGATAAACCTTTAAAGGCTTTCCCAACGGAGAAAGGGTACCCTTTCCTGTGCACCTCATGACTTTCTCCTGGACCATGTCTGTATCATTCTTCATAGTCTTCTTTAGTGTCTAACACATTGTCAGAATGTGAGTTTTGACACATATATTTAACTATAAATAATTGATAGACTTAATATATTCATCATTCCACAAATTTATTCCTATGGTGTAAATGTAACTTTTCTTCTCCTGATGTGAATGATGTCTTAGTGGCTTACTCTTGAATAAGCTCACAGTTTCTAGTTCTTTTTGAACTTTGGCTGGTTGGTTCAGCTCAGCTGTTCTGCATCAAACTTCTCTCCAAGATGACTGATTTAAACTGACTTCTTTCAGCTTCTGTTTGGCCTTTAACTCTGGCAATTTGTTATAATCTTCTGGCTCCTTATTCTCCATATGTGCCTCTGCTACACAAACTCAACTAAACTGAATTGAACTCCACCGCACTGCTTCCTGTGCTGACTTCCAACTGACCGACCGACTCAACTCCACTGAAGTGAACTGACTGGACAGAGCTGCTCAAACATGACTGCTTCCTTCTACAAACTAATCATACCTACATTGTTTGAGATTAAAGGTGTGTGCTAAAAGTGTGTCTGCATTCCAGCCAGACCACACCGTCCTAGGAGGTCTTTGGATCTGACCTCTTGCCAGAGCAGCAGCCATGTTGATGGATTAACATTTCTCTACACTGTGGCTTTTGGTTTTCTACCATATGTTTCATCCTAATTCCCATCCTTAGGTAACAAATGATTTGTTTATATTTTCTAGGAATTTCTCAAAATGAAACTGTACACTATTTGCTCCTTTTTGCCTAGCTTCTTTTTACTCAGAGTAAGTTATCTCCAAATTAATCTGAGTTGCTGCACAGTTCACCCCTTCCCGCTGTGTCGTAGTACTCCATGGAATAGATGCATGCACAGTTTATCTGACCATCCGCCTGCTGGTTGGCACTTGAATTGTTTCCCATTTGGGGTTTGTACAAATATAGTTGCTGTGAACATTTGTGGGATAGTCCTTGTGTGAATATACATTATAATTTCCCATTAGTAAGTACTAAGGCATAGGATAATTTGTTCCTACGGTATGTGCTTAAACATTTTACTTTGTTCTCAGCAGGATATTGGTTCAACTACCTAATCTACAATTTATTATAAATAGGAGTCCACATATCTTTTTATAATTTCTCCTTTCCCCTCAATGTTCTCCTCCTCCTCCTCCTCGTCTTCTTCTTCTTCTTCTTCTTCTTCTTCTTCTTCTTCTTCTTCTTCTTCTTCTTCTTCTTCTTCTTCTTCTGTTGTTGTTGTTTTGAGACAATGTTGACTTGAACTTACTATGTAGCGAATGATGACAACCTGTCTCTATCCCAGGTGCTACAATTTCAGATACTCACCATTACCACTTATGCTTTTTGTAATTTCTTTTTCCTGTTTATGTTTTTGATTCTACTAGAATTGGCACTGATGTAAGGAGTGTGATATCTAACATTATTGTAAAGAAAGTCAGACAGTTTTATCAATAACCGTGAATCCCATATAGGATATGTTGTGGATTGAATAAAAATGTCCTCATAGGCTCATAGATTTGAATGCTTGGTTACAGGGAAGTGACACTATTTGAATGGAGTAAGGGGTGTGGCCTTCTTGGAGTAGATGTGACCTTTTTGGAAGAAGTATGTCATGGGTGTTGGGGGACTGAGGTAGGGTAGGGGCTTTGAAGTTTCAAGACCAAAGATTCAAGGCCTAAGCCAGGCTCAGTATCTTTTCTCTTCCTGCTGCCTGCAGATCGCAATCTAGAACTCTTCACTACTTCTCCAGCATCATGTCTACCTGCATGCCACCATGCTCCCCACCATGATGAGAATGGACTGAGCCTTTGAAACTGTAAGCAAGTCCCAAGTAAATGTGTTCTTTTATAAGAATTGTCTTGGTCATGGTGTCTCTTCAGAGCAATAGGACACTGACTAAGACAGTATAAATAGACTGATAATGAAAGTCAACTTGTAAAACTCATCAAGTGATTCAGTGTGGGTTTGGAAATCCTGTTTATTAAAATCAATAAACCCTAAGGAAGCTTCTCTTTCTGAGAGGGATTGTTGGAAAGTCAACAGGGGGGTGAGCCATCACCAAAGGAAACATTAATTAAGGTTATTTTGAAGATTTTTCTTTGTCATTCTTTATGGAAGAGCAGAAAACAAATGCCACTCTAACCCCAACCATTTATCTCAGACAATAACTTTATGTAGTGTATATTTTCCTTCAATACTAATTATGTAATCTTAAGAAAACAAGGTTGTTATTTTGGATTTTAATCATGTTTATTAAATGTGAAGTCAGAATGAAAAATGAAATAGCCTTTCAAGTAGCCAGTGTGAAAAACCATGCAGCAGAGAGGGTGACCCTTTCACATGACACTGAGTAGGAACAGACATTTCTCTGTTTCCTGAACCCGATGATTTCTAAAGTTAAGATAAATCATCTGGGAGGGGCCAAGTTTTACAAGTGTGAAAATGTGAAAAGGCAACCACTGGATAAAAGGAGCAGCCACCAATAACCCTTTCAGAGCCTCACAAATCCCCAAAGAGTATGTGCTCTTTTTGTTTACCATGTTAGAAAATGATTCTGGAATATATTTGTAGATTAACCTTATTAAAATTTGTTTACCATGTTAGAAAACAATTGTGGAATGTATTTGTTGATTAACCTTATTAGAGCTGTTTTAAGGTCAAGACAAGAACTTTTGTTCAGGCCAGTGAGCTGACTCAGTAACCAGATGTGCCTGCCACCCAGCCAGATGACTTAGGTTCCATCCCTGGAATCCACATGGTGAAGAAAGAAAACCAATTCCTGAAAGTTGTCCTCTGTCATTTCCATGCAAGTTGTGGTACACATATAACACACATACATACGTACACACATGCATGCACACATGTACATAACACACTAAATGTAAATAATTCTTTTTCAAGAAGTATGACTTGAACTTGGAGTTTGAAAGATTGAGCAAGTGATGAGAAAACAAGCTTAATGTAATTTATGGCTTGTGGAAAATAAAGATTTACATTTATCAACCACATACGAAGTCTCTGTTTTAAGTACTATAAACTTTTTAAACTATAGGTTTTTATACTGTAAAGATTTTAACATTTTAAATTGTGCTTGTGTGAATGTATGTCATGTTGTGTACCCAAGGAAGCCAGAAGAGGACATCAGACACCTACTATGACTATAGAGGTAGAAGGGCTATAGAGGAGGGACAGGTACTATTGAGGAAATTAGATAAGAGGGAGATGATGTATCATGCCCAGTTCACAGGGCCCAGGAAGATGGTATTCACCAGTGACTTAAGGAGGAACTGAGTCATCAAGATTAGAAAGGCTGGCATAGACCTTTAGTAGCTTTGCTGAGCCTTTTGGTGGCACAGGATGTTTATGAAGTAGGAAGGGCTTTGACTAATCTGAGTGACTTAGACCAGCATGTTTATAATATGGGAGAGCTACCTAGAGGAGATAAGACACAGGCAATGCCAAAGAAGAAGTCTGTCTGGGTTATTCAAAGGCAAATGTGACAAGACTTGTGTTGAGCTGCAAAAATGTGAAATTTTTTCTCAGGGAAAAATTGGCAGAAAGCCAAAGTTTGTGCTTAGCAGCTTCTGGAAGGCTTTATAGCCCGAGGACTTAGTACTCCTTGGGCATTGGTAGGGATGAGCAACTTGATCCAGCCCCACGGAGTTCATTGGGATGGAGACATACAGGGAGACTCCAGCATATGAAACTGGAAGGGCTGAGGTGAAGAGGAAATTTCTGATTTCTTTGGAAAGTCAGTATGTTAAATGATGTTTTGCTGGGCACACAAGTGAAAGGATGTTTGCTATAGAAAACAGGTGAAAGGACATGTGATATTTAGAAAGACTATAAATAGGACCCTACAGTGGGAGTTCAAGCATTAGTTTTCCTTGCTCCACCTCATTGGTCTCTGTTGACAAGATGCATGTATTGGTTCACCTTACATTGAGTTGCTGAGCTTTGCTTGTGGTAACTTCATAGAAATGAGTCAAAGATCTTCTTGTGAGGTTTCTGTGGCTTTTTCTGCTTCTGTGGACTTGTCTAATTGGTGAGCCCCGCAGTTTCTTTTGGATTGAACCACTGTTGTGATTCTTGTGTGATGTCTGCTAAGTGGATTGGACAGCAGGTTTGTGTTTGGGGATTGTTAGTGGCCTGGACTGAGAACAATGGAGATTGGAATTTCCCCAAAGAACTATTTCTAAATGGGTCCACTTCTCCTGTATCCTAATAACCTCTCTTTCCTACTACCTCTGGTGGGTGGTGGGCTAGAAGGGAGGTTGAACCATTATTAAAGTAGGCTCAGAAAAATATATGTCTATACTGAGGGCTGGGAAGATCTAACACAGTTCACACCTCCTAACCATGCTATTGTGCCCAACATTGGTCTGTTGAGGGAATAGTTGAAACCAGTGGCTGGAGTCTTTCCAGGCTGTATTAGATCTTGCTTACGTGTGACTTTGGCATCTCCATAGTTATGAACTTCTGTGATTGCTGACACCCGCTCAGAAACTGATGGCAGCAAATGCTAACAGACATTTACCTCACTATCTATTTTGGAATGCTGGTTCAGGGTGTTGCCTTGTCCCACCCATCCTCTTGGGGAAGGCCTCATCATACAGAGGATACAATCCTAACTTCTGCCTGTTTTGCAGATTTGGAAAGCCAGTGGGGAAGGAAACATGTGAGTGCACCCCAAGGAGCCAGCACAAGACGTTAGTTCACATGAGGTACAAGTAGCCATGTGCAACTCTACAGCTCTTGAGAGATTTATGGTTGGATAAGGCAGAGATGCCTCCCACCAAGCTGATTGGGAAAGGACTCCAATAGTCTGGGTCTGTAAATGTTAAGTGAACAAGGGTGTCTTGCCCAAAGTCCCACTCAACTGTAGACCTGCATGATGGAAGTGCTAGGCAAGATGTGCCAGCTACTGCAATAGTAGCATGAGTTGGACCAAATTTCTGATTGGACTTAAGGCCCATTCACAGGGGTAGATTTACGTCTGTACTGGGGACTTAGACAAAAACCTATAACCAGGGAAGATATAGGCTCCAATGTAGAGGCAACTGTTATTTGGTTAAGTGTTGTACCAGCTAAAGTGCGTTCTCACATTTGTGTTTACAATCATGGGTTTATACTGACTAGTTATCTGAAGGGTTGTAGTAACAGCTGAACTCACAGGGCAGTTCTTCTGGTCTTGATGGTCAGTTGGTGGTCAGTAGATTAGACAGAACTGAGGTCAGCAAGGGCTTGGGGACAGGTTCCCTTTCTTCATGTAAGTTTTGGGTCACCTTTTGCATGTACACAGCCTTGTTTCTTAGATGATGGCTTCAGGGTTCCTGAGAGCAAATGCAGAAGCAGTCTTAATTTTTTGTGTTTGTTTGTTTATTTATTTGTTTGTGTGTGTGTGTGTGTGTGTGTGTATACAGCTTTCAAGAGTTGGTTCTTCCACCATACAAATCCTGGAGAGTGAACTCAGGTTGTCAGTCTCTGCAGTAGGCACATTTACCCACTGAGCCATCTTGTTGCCTCTCTCCTTTTTAAAAGCAAAAGTTGAATAACTCTTTTTGAATTAGGGTCAAGCCAAGGAGCACTGAGTTAGCTAATAGAAGCACCTCACTGAGAGGCTGTTGTTGAGGGATCTCAGTCATGGGATTTGAATATAAAAAGAAGTCAATCTTTAGATGAGAAAGCCTAGGACATCTGTTTGTTAATTTTTGCTTATGTTTTTGCAGTGCTGAAGATTGAATTTGAAGTCTTTCACGTGCTAGACAAGTACATATCACAGAGCTACACCTCAGCCTTGTGCATTTAGTTAAAGGAGTCCCTTCGTGTTCCATGGATGAAAGAAGCTAGGTTGAGCAACTGTGGTGCTATTGAGAGTTCTGCCATGAGAGGAGGTAACCTGTTGTATCAGCACTAAGTCTTGGGAATGGAGGGAGCGAGGCTTGTCTCCTCATGATTTGCTAGGACACCACAGGCCTTCTCTCTTTCCAACATGGGATGCTTATTTTGATTTGATGGGCTTGGGGAACCACTGCCACCAGTGACATGCTCAAGCTACCAGGCAGGCAGGACCATGTTCGACTTCCTGAAGTTTTAGTCTCATACCCAGTGAGGACACAGGATAAAATCCGAGGCCTTAGCACACAGCATCATGGCTCCAGAGCAGGTGAAGAGCCAACTGCTTAGAAATGATAGATGTCTTCCTACCTGTACTTACATCCTCCAATCAGGGTTTCTTTTTTAAATTTAATTAAATTTTTTTTCTTATTCACTTTACATCCTGCTCACTGCTCACCTACTGGTCACCCATATCCACAATCCTTCCCTATTCCTCCTCTCTGTCTCCTCTGAGCAGGTAGGGCCCCCTGGATATCTCCTCACTTCAAGTTTCTGTGAGTCTAGGCACATCCTTTACCATTGAGGCCAGGCAAGGCAGCCCAGCTAGAAGAACACATCCCACATACAGGCAACAGCTCTTGGGATAGCCCCCATTCCAGTTGTTCGGGACCCGCATGAAGACCAAGCTGTACATACGCTACATATGAGTGGGGAAACCTAGGTTCAGCCTGTATATGTTCTTTGGTTAGTGGTTCAGACTCTGAGAGCCCCAAGGGTCCAGGTTAGTTGACTCTGTTGGCTTTCCTGTAGAGTTTCTATCCCCTTCAGGAGCCCAAATCCTTCTTCCCATTTTTCTGTAAGAGTCTGAAGCTCCATCCACTGTTTGGCTGTGGGTGTCTGTATCTGTCTGAGTCAGCTGTTGGATGAAGCCTCTCAGAGGACAGTATGCTCCTGTCTGCAAGCATAATAGAGTATCATCAATAATGTTAGGAATTGGTACTTGATCATAAGATGGGTCTCAAGTTAGGCCAGTTCCAATCAGTGTTTCTTAAATCAATCTTCAAGTCTCCCACTTATGAAAAGTCCTGCTTACGACAAAAACTCTGCTTCTCTCTGAGATAGCCGCCCCCCCCCAGGCTCCTCATGCCTCCTACTTAGCACTTCCTTTCTCTGACCTCCTTTCTCTGCTGCCCAGCTCCTAAGGGCAGGGACCAGTCTTCAGAGGGGAGATGAGTAGTGGTGCAGGGCCGTTTGGCTTTCTTGTTACTAAGATGCAGGTTAGGAGAAGGCTGCTGGGCTGCTCATGAGCACAGGAGACTGGCACATATCGATAGCAGAGTGGTTCTTCCACTTCCCATAGTCCTCCACAAGTTAGGTGATCAGGGTGTAGAAGACCATCTGGAGGATCATCCAGGCCTTATTATCTGACCCATGGACCAGGGTTTCCCCAGTGTTTTCATCTCTGTGGTAGTTTGAATATTCTTGAGCTAGGAGGGAGTGGCACTATTTAGAGGTGTGGCCTTGTTTGAGGAAGTTTGTCACTGTCGGTGTGGGCTTTAAGACCCTCATCCTAGCTACCTGGAAGCCAGTCTTATTCTGTTGCCTTCGGAACAAGAAGTAGGACTGTTGGTCAGGGAGCATTTGTGAACCCTAAAAGACCATCAAGGAACTGTTTTTGATGTAAGCACATTAGGATCTCTTTATTATAAACTCGAGTTTGGGCTTACTTACTGCTGGCCCTACTGGATGGTTTGGTGAAGTAGCCCAGAACTCTCATAGGGACTGGGTTTTATAGGAAATGGAAGTAAGTGAGGGGGGTGGTGTTTCAGCCTGGCAAGCATCTAACTGAATGTCTATTGTAAGCCGATAGGTGAGAGCTCTGAAGCAATACAGTATATAATCAGGAAGGGTCTGATTAACTGCTGCTAGGAAGTATCTAGGGAGTAACTCTGGCCAAGGACAAACCATTGGCTTCTTCCTGGTACTTGGGTGTAGATTGGGTTCAGCTTCAGGTCAAGTTCTCAGGATTTTTTCTTTTTGTTTTGATAGAGGCCAGTTCCAAGATAAAATAGGATAGGTTTGGCCTTTCAGAACTCTCAGTTCCTCCATGCCTGTCTGGACACTGCCAGGCTCCCATCTTAATGATAATGGACTGAACCTCTGAACCTGTAAGCCAGTCCCAGTTAAATATTGTCCTTGTAAGAGTTGCCTTGGTCATGGTGTATGTTCACAATAGTAAAACCCTAACTAAGACAATCTCCATGGGCTCATTTGGGGGATGAATTCCTCATGGTAAGAATGGCCACTTGGGGAGTGAGTCAGCCTTCTGGTTACTTTCTGGATCAGGAGGAAGTCTTCTGTGAAACTCAGTCACAGTCTCAGGCTTCTCTTTCCTCCTCTGTCCCTCCTCTCTATCCTAGAGGAGATGCCAATATCAATCCTGAGAGGACAGAGAGTTGCTTTGAGATGGGTCTCACTGCATAGTGCTGGCTGGCCAGGAACTCGCTATGTAGACCAGGTTGACTTTGAAATCAGAGGCAGAAATCACCTGCTTTTGCCTCCAGAACATTAGGATTAAAGGCATGCACCATCATGCCTGAATTGTTTTTTGAGTCACAGTCATATGTAGACAGGCTAGCCTCAAACTCACTATGTAGCTGAGGTTGACTTTGAATTGCTGAATCTCCTGCCTCTACCTCCCAAGTGATGGGATTACAGGTATGTATGACAATGCTCATTTGCACACTATTTTTGATTGGACAGAATATATGTGGATGTAAAGGGGTGGCCTGCACAGGTTGCAGGTCAGTTGAGACTACAGAATGAGACCTGATCTTGTCTCAAAAAACAAATGAGTAAATGAATATGTGTGGAGAAGAGATCAGAGTGGACTGCACACAGCAGTGGACACTTCAGGGAATGTGTGGCATGAATTAGAGTCTGACTGATGACTCATTAGATTTGTGCAGTTGTACCAGATGGCTCAAGGTTCAGGTTTTTAGAAGAAAATGTCCTGGAAGAAAGGAAATTCAAAGGTAAGAAAAATGAATCAGGTGGAGAAAGACATGAGGCTCTTAGTGAAGGCCCCATATGGTGTAATATAATACCAACACTTGAAAGGTTGAATCAGGAGGACTGTATTAGTCAGTTGTTGCTATGACAAAGTCTCTGACACAAGCAACTTAAAGGGGAGGCCTGTTTAGGCCACACTCGGGGGTCCAGCTCATCATTGTGTTGAGGACAGTGTGGCAGGAGCCTGAGGCAGCTCACAAAGCAGAGAGCAGTGAGTGCTGATGTGTGTGCAGCTCTCCTTTCCTTCTAAGTCAGGACTGCCCATGGGGTGGTACCAACCTTCTAGGGTGGGTCTTCCTATCTCAATTAACTCAGTCCAGAAACCCCCTCAGGGATGTGGCCAGAGGTTTGTCTCCTGGGTGACTGTAGGCCAGCTTGCTTCAGTCATCACAAAGATGTTCAGTTAAGTCCAACCTGGATACAGAACATAGCTTTTTATTTTTTTAACACACCTACATGTCTTAAAAAAAGAAAAGAGGAATATTGAAGGATCATGACAATCTTTAATAATAACAATTTTAAATTTAAATAAAAATTTGGATTTCCATGGAATATCTGTCTGTCTGTCTATCTATCTATCTATCTATCTATCTATCTATCTATCTACCTACCTATCTATCTATCTATCTTTCTATCTAATTTTTTTTTGTCAAATCTTATTTCATTTTCTATTTCAGCTGACCAAGCTTCTGGCCCTACCAGAAATAAGAGAGAGCATGGTTTTTTTTTTTTTTAAATCTTGGCACTGACCTCTTGGGTCACAAGTCTAAGAAGCTATTTAGTCAGTCATGACTTGTCCAAACAGTTAAGACTGAGGCTGGCCCATTAATAGCTTGTTTTACTAAGAATGGTTACTTAGCTAACAGAAGGGAATGCTTCTGGGATGATGTGTGTGTCTGGACCCAGATGTGATGAGCCTCGAGTTTAAGTGTTGGGAAAAGAACTGGCTACAGGAGAGAGGGATTTCTGAACCACAGCTACGGCTCTACCTGCCTGGCATGGCTAGAAGTGTTGAATGGAAAGCTCCAACTGAGAAGCAGGGGAAAGTTTAAAGCACTTGGAGTGCTGGAGGTTGCACCTACTGTTTGAATATTCCAGGCAACCACTGAGGCATACCCCTAGCTTGGAGATATTTACCAAGATATATCCTACTAAGAAGAGGGTCTTGTGTAACTAATAGTTTAGGTTTAGACTGTTTGAATTGATGTCTTACTGAGTAACAAGCCTGGGGTAGCCCTGAGGTCACCTGCCATGATTTAATACCTCTCTACAGTTTGGACAAGTAGAGTCCAACAGGACAATCATTACAAATGGCCTCCAGGAAGATGGCCCAGGATGAGCAGGAGTGAAAGGTCAATAAAGGTCAACCATGAAGAGAAAGATGCTTCAGATACCCAGCCAGGCCCAGCTGAACTTTCCATCACTGTAGTGGAAAACCTAGTTTCTGTTCATTCATTGTGGAGCAAGTGTCTGTGTGATTGTTTTGCAGTGTTCAGCAGCAGTGGTCGTTCTTGTGGCTCTAGTCACAAGAATGCTGGCAGGACTTCTGGGGGATTATTCTCCAGAGATTTTAAAGTTTATATTTTCTCCGCATTTCACTCTTTGTCTCTCCCGTCTTTCATCCCTTTGTCTTCTAATCAAGGCAATAAAAGTATTAGGTTTTGGGGGGTAAGAGAGGGATGGAGAATAAGAGCACTTGCTGCTTGTCAGCTTGACACAAGATAGAGTCATCAGAAAGGAGGGGAGCTGAGAAAATGCCTCTACAAGATCTGGCTGTAGGCAAGCCTGTGGGACATTTTTTAAAATTAATAATTTATAGGGGAGTGCCCAGTCCATTGTGGGTGTTTTTATCCTGTATCCTTCAAGGAGATACAGGAGGACTGGTGGTTCTGAGTTCTCTAACACAGCAGGCTGAGCAAGCTATGAAGAGCAAGTCAGTAAACAGGACTCTTCATGGTCTCTGCATTAGCCCCTGCCTCCTGGTTTCTGCCCCGTGTGAGTTCCTGTCCTGACTTCCTTTGATGATGAAATGTGATATAGAAGCATAAGCTGAATGAACCCTTTCTTCCCCAGGTTTCTTTGGTCATGGTGTTTCATCACAACAATAGAAGCCTGAACTAAGACAAGTTGGTATCAGGATAGTGATTGCTGATCATGCTGTTTTGGGGAGGATTGTGGAAGGACTTTGAAACTTTGGGCAAGAAAATTCATTGGCTGTTCAAAGCTTGGTGAGCTGTTCTGTAGGAGCTTGGAAGATAGGAATGTTGAGACCCGGTTTTTGAAGTTTCAGAGGGAGGTTTAAGGACTAAATTGAGGCCATTTGTTATTTTGAATTAAGCTTCTGTAGTTTTCGTTAGTTGAGACTGAAGAATCTGCTGTGATTAACCAGCAAGACATCAGAGCTACCAAACCTCTGCTTTGCTGGAACCCTTGGTGCTGGTTAGCTGAGCTGAGCAACCAGTGGTGATTAATTATAAACATTTTCTGATAAAATTGAAGATTTACATGGAAACTATCTCTGATAAAATTGAAGAAATATATAGAAAAACACGTTAAGATTGACTATTTCATGGAAAAACTATACAGATAAAATGGTAGGCATAAAAATATTCCCAAGCTATTTAAAAGTGATGTAAATCTAATTTTGTCAGAAAATGTTTATAATTCCACTTTCAATCAACTTAGGAATATTTTTATGCCTACCATTTTATCAGTATAATTTTTCATGATAATCTTCAATTTTAATGTTTTTCTATATTTTTCTTCAATTTTATCAGAAATATTTTCCATGTAAATCTTCAATTTTATCAGACAATGTCTATAATTTTACTTTCAATCAACTTAGAAACATTTTTATACCTACCATTTTATCTGTATAATTTTCCATGAAATAGTCAGTTTTAACATGTTTTTCTATGTATTTCTTGAATTTTATCAGAAATATTTTCCTTGTAGATCTTCAGTTTTATCAGAAAATGTTTATAATTCCACTTGCATTCATCCTTTTAAATGGCATCAGTATCAATGTTGTCAGACGTCACAGTTTCAATTGTTGGTACCCTGGCAGTCTCCAGATATAGCACCTCAATATTTTCATCTTCATCATCGTCCTCACCTGAGGAGTCCTCCTCTGCTTCCTTCAACCTTGTGGTCAATGAGTCTGCTTTGACAGGAATCTCTTTGGCAGGCTCATTTGAGACGTACTTGTTTCTAAAAGTTCTGCAACATCACACATCTTCAAGCAGAGTCTTGGAGATCAGCTAAGCTTGACGCATCTCGATCTGATACATTCCTTTTCGTGAAGAAGGTACCCCTGAGCCTTTGGTTGTTATGACAAAATCTTGGGAAATGGCGCCTGTGTTTCTTAATTTGCACTCTCATCTTCTCATTAAAGAGAACTTCAGTCAAAACAAGAGGACCCATGGCTTCACACCCAGTTTTTCTGCCTCAGCAATGGTTTCTTTATTGGATGAATCAATAAGGGTCTCTTCTTTTTCAAAATCAAACAGGATGTTGACATGCCCTCCTACAGTTCTTGCCAAATCTTTGCTGAATGTCAGTCCTTTGCATGGTCACTGACTTCATTCATTCCGCACCTCAGTTGTATCATCCCCAGCCATTCTGCTCCTCCTTCTCTTCCACAACATGTGGAGGAGGACTACATGTGGTGTCTCTCTGTGGAGCCAGTTCTCTAGTCCTTGCCCTTTCTATTTTTCTTTTCCTTTCCTGTACCTCTGACATTATTCTCGGGAGGATTTCTGAGAATGAAAGTACCGAGTTTATGATGTGTGTAAGCACGCCTCAGTACCCACAGGCTTTACAAGAATTACCTATTGCTTGCTTCATTGGATTGATAAGTAGATCTGCTTCAGGACTCTCACACTCAGGAGAGAGAACAGTTCTTAATGATTTTTTTTAATCCATCCAATGTATCTTGCCGCTTATTCACCTTGTGAAATCCATCGACAATGTAACGGTCATTCTTAACATCAAACTGGGTCTGTGCTCCCAGATTACAACCAAAATACCTAGTGGGATACATTGGAAACCAAGTGAGTGCCTTTGTAATGTCAGTCAACCATGTTGACTATAGCTGTCTGGATTCCATTTCCTTTGCCCTAAACCTTGGCAATCAGATGGGGCATCTTGTAGCGACAGAACTGGTCTGTCACATTGTGGTTGACATCAACAGATATTTTGGCTTATTAGTAACTTTATAAGTCACATGAACAGATCTTTAATTGCAAATTTTTTGGTATCTTCTGTCTGGAGAAGAAGGGAGGGCATAAATGCAAGAATTCTTGGCCTCTGACATGAAAACCTTTTCCCACTGAGGCTGTTAGCTTTTCTGCTGTGTTTTCTCAAAACCAATGGTACCAATGACTGTGAGGCAGCTCCCTGGAATTGTCTCTCTCAGACTGAGACTAGAGTTTTAATGTGTTTGAATTTGTAAAGACTGTGGGACTTTTAAAGTTATTGTGTTTTATATTGTAATATGAATATTAATGTGCCATCTTCAGGATAAATGAAGAAGGAAGGGTTTTAATTGAGAAGTGATGTGTTTGTGTGTTAAGCCTGGCAGTAAAGGTGCACACCTTTAATCCCAGCATTTGAGAGGCAGCAACAGGCAGATCTCTGAATTTGAAGCTAGTCTGGTCTATAGATCGAGTTTCAGGACAACCAAGAAACCCTACTTCAAAACATCTCCATCCCACCTACCCCAAAAAATAGGAAAAAAAAAAAAAGAAAGAAAACCAACATGTTTGTGTGTTAAGTTGACATAGGATCAGTTCCACTGGCTGGTTTTATGTCAACTTGACATGTGCTAAAGTCATCTGAGAGAAAGGAGCCTCAATTAAGAAAATGCCTCCATACTATCAGGATGTACATAAACCTGCAGGGCATTTTCTTAATTAATAATTTATGGGGGAGACCGAGCCCATTGTGGGTTGTGCTATTTCTGGGCTGGTTGTCCAGGGTTCTATAAGGAGGCAGGCTGAGCAAGCCATGAGGAGCAAGCCAGTAAGCAGTACTTTTCATGGCGTCTGCATCAGGTTTCTGCTCTGTTCAAGTTCCTGTCCTGACTTCCTTTGATGATGATGTGGAAACTTAGGCTGAACACACACTTTTCCTCCCCAAGTTGCTTTGGTCATGGTGTTTGATCACAGTAATAGTGACCATAACTGAGACACTGTTCTCACTGAGGATCCTGGTTAGGGTCCTGTCACCTGCACAGTGCAACTCATAACCATCTATGTCAGTTCCACAGGGTGACACCTTCTCCTGCCACCAAGCATGTACATGGTGCACATATCCACATGCAGACACTCATAGACACGTGAAATAAAAATAAATCTTTAAGAAAAAACACCAGGTCTAAAATATCAGTCAGCAATATGATCTTTTTGTGGATAGCTTTATATTCAAAGTAAAAAGTTAAAATTCAATAATAAGGGCAATTTTTTTTGTTTGTTTTTTTTCTGATAGGGTTTCTCTGTAGCCCTGGTTATCCTGGAACTCACTCTGTAGACCAGGCTGACCTCAAACTCAAAGAGATCTGCCTGCCTCTGCCTTTGATGTATTGGGATTAAAGCACTACGACTGTCCAGTAAGGACAAATTTTAACATAATCTAAGTCAATTGCTTTTTAAATGTATGAGGTATGACTCATTAAAATGTTTAGCCATATGCCCTACATATATAGAGCTTATGTATGGTACATTCTTTACTGCTTTACTAACTGAATTTGAATTTCTAATACTCTCCATATTTACATTTATGATTGTTTTGGAATACAAGAATGCCACCCTTTTAACTCTGAACAAGTTCATTATATAGTGGTTTAAATAGACATTTAGTTTAAATATAGAGGTTTAAATAGTTACTTATGCCCTCCTCTGGCCTCTCTGGGCACCAGACAGTACTCCCACATGCATGAAGACATTCACACATACACCCAAAATAAAATAAAAAAAAATACATAGCCTTAGTAACTCAGAGAAATTTGCCTTTCTGTTGAGAGATTACCCAGATAACCTCAACTATCTAAATATTAGATTAATGCACATGAGAGCAAACCAGGGGTAGAAACAGAAGAGTGTTTGCCCAGTTACTGACTGTTCATTCACGTGCATCCCATACCAGGTGTAAATATATTGTCTTCTATAATATTCTCGAGAAGTCTGCAAGATGGTGCAGTGGTTAGAGCAATTGCTATTTTCCTTTCATGTTGTTGTGATACATACAAAGCAACTACAGAGACCAAAGCTTTATTTTAACTGTTCCCAGTGATGCTCCATTGTGGGGAATTATCAGAAGCTTGGAGCTGTTGGCCACGTTATATCTGCAGTCAAGGGCAATGAACATGTGCAGGCTGCTATGCTATCGCTCTTTTGGCCTATCCCAGTTAGGAAATGGCTCCATCCATAGATGGCACGTCTTCCTGCTTGACTGATTCTCTCAAGACACTCTCACACCCATGGGACTCTGTGCTGACAAGCCGACAACCAACACTACCACATATGCATTATGAACACACTTGTACTGAAGAACAAAGAGATGCACAGGTGAAATATTTCAGACAAGGTCAACAGGGGTGAGGGATAGCTCTAATTTTTTTTTTATGTTCATTTGAGGTGTATGAGGTGTGTGTGTGTGTGTGTGTGTGTGTGTGTGTGTGTGTGTATCACAGCATGCACGTGGAAGTCAGAGGACAACCTGTGGGAATCAGCTTTCTCTTTCTACCATGTGGGTCCTGGGACAATACTCAAGCCATAAACCTCCCGGCAAAGGCCTCTCCCTGGTGAGCCATGGCAGCAGCTTGGATAACTGTGCTTGTGTGCAGATGTATATATTATTACGGTTTACCAAGCAGCCCTGTAAAGTACTGTTATTTTTCTGAGTTTGCCAGTAAGGCATTTGGGGATTTGGAGGGTTGCTTATGTCACAGAACTGCTTAAGGGCAGGGCTATCATTTGACGTCTTTCTCTGGTTGTCTTCTGATGGAACAAGAAGGCATCTAGGCAATGGAGAGACAGACCAAGACTGACAAACAGCATGTCAGGGAAGATGACAAGAGTCCATTGTTTTAAATGTTTGGTAAATTTTCTTTTAATCTTATCCATAGGGCACAGGCTTTATGTTGTTCCCAGGAACAACACTCAGTTTAAGAATAATGACATAGGGCAGAAAGTGACTGACTGCGACTGCCCTCGGACCCCCACGTTTACCAGGCTGAGAGACTCAGCAGACCTCACTGGAAGGCTGACGTCAGTGGGCTTTATCTCCAGCTTGTTCTGAAACATTCCACCCTTCAGTCTTCTGTGTCACCTCACCTGCCGCTTCTGGAACTCTGCTTCATTTCAGGGTCCATAGGCAAGCCTGTAGGTAAATAATGCTTTTGATCTTCCTGATTCCATAAAAGTAGAATCATGACTCAGTTACATTCTCCAGAGAGCTAAAGGTATACTCACATGTGTCCAGGCCAGGAGTTAGTCACATAAACAACACAGAGTTGCTAGGCAACCCAATACACAATTAGTATTCAGCGACGGCAATGTTTGCTCTTAGTTCCGGGATGTTCTGGGGATTCTGACTTAAGTTCCGAGGATGCAGGTGTGGAACAGCCATATGTGCTGCTCCTGTGTCAAGCCTGCATTCTCCTTTCCCCTTCCCAAGGGGCCCTGGATTTGGTTTGCATTTCCTGCTCAAGATTGCAATAATGAGATGTGAAAATAGGAGGGGTGATGCCAGGCAGCTCAGAGAACATGTGAGGATAACATGTATGTGCATGTGTGCCTCCATGCCACAGTTCAGTTCTGGCTCCTAATGGTTCTTTAGGTTTGTCTTCCGCAGCCCCTTTCCCCTAAAGCCACTCATTCCAGGATTGCCTGTCTCCTGCTATGTAATTTTGTTGCAATTGTTATTGGTTTTGATTGTTGAACCTTCCTAAAGTTAGGAAGAATTCCCTCTGTCCCTCTGGGACTTCCTTCCTTCCTCTAATCTGAGGAAGACGTAGAGGAGAGGCTTTCTGTCTGACCTGATCATACTCTCAGGAATCCCGCAGGTCACAAGTGACACAAAGACAAGGGGACGGCTAGGGCACACTTCTTTCCCATGACACGGGCAGTAGCCTCTTAGCAGGCTGTCCCCTGACATTAAAACCTTCCTGGTGGCTAAGCTTACTCCCCGCTCCAGGCTCAGGCCCGCCACATGAGCCCTCCCATACCCAGCCAGCACCAGTTCCAGGGAATCTTTCTGCTTAAGTCAGCTAGGATCAGTTTCCAAGCTTGACCCAAGATTCCTGAGCAGACACTTTCCCAGGAGTGTTCTAGAGTGTCTGCTCATTTCTCCTAGCTGGTATAACCACAAAAACTCTGGATTAGAACAACAGAAGTCTACCTTATCGCAGTTCTAGAGGGGAGGCACTGGACATCACCTTTGGGCTGTGTGAATCAAGGACCACAATCCCTCCAGAAATGACTAAGGAAACTCGGATCCTTCCTCCAGATTCCAGCAGCTGCCATGATTCCCTGCCTTATTGCCTTCAGGATGTGGTGATTCTGTTCTCTGCCTCTGTGGTCACATTGCCCTGCCTTCCGTCTGTGTCAACGCTCCCTTTAACTTTTATAAGGACATGTAATTGTATTTGAGACCCACCTCCACTCCAGGGTAATCTTCCATCTTGAGAGCTTTAATCATATCTATAAAGACTGCACCCCATTTCCTCTGTCCTCTTTGCCGTAGAAGGCTGAGTTCACAGGCTCTAAGAGTTAGCATATGAAGACATCTTCTGGGAAACATTTTCAACTATTTGAGTACCCTCAATATATTTCTCCATAGCTTTCGTGATTGGCTTATCTCTGTCTCCTTTACTAGACCATGAACTGCAGGGGCTCTGGAGTTCAGGGGCCCAAAGCCGTTTGTGTCTCATATGTTGTTTGCTTTGCTGCCAAAAACTTTCGGTAGGCATGTATAGGCATCCACTGATTGAACCAACAGACCAATTCAATTCAATATATAATGATCATTGCATGTTTTCTTCAGCAAAAGTTTTGAACTTAAAGTTTTAGAGGGAGTATGTGTCATTTGTACCAGACTCTTAGCAGATGAGAGACATGTGGAGTTCGATCCAGCTCCCAGGGCAAACGTGGTTGATTTTTTTTTTTTCTTAAGTATCAAATCATCAGCATGGTATTCTGAGAAGTCACTTCTTCTGAGTAAAATTAAACATCAAGATAAAATATATTCAACCTGAGGCTTGATGGCTGTCTGGAGCAGGAAGACACAATCTCACAGCAAATTCTCTACTCTTACAATCTTTCTGTCCCTTCTTCTAACATGTTCCCTGAGTCTTAGATAGGGAGTGTTTTGTAGATGTACCCATTGGGACTGAACTCCACAACTCTGCATTTTAACCGGCTGTGGTTTTCTGTTGTGGTCTCTGTTGCAAAGAGAAGTTCCTTGATGAGAGTGAGGATTACACTTATCTGTGGGTATGAGCACAGATGTTTATTGATTGCTGTTAGGGATACACTGGTTTAGTAAGTTAATGGTTGCAGATTCTCCTTCAGTCTCCATGATTTCACTGTCACTAGTAGTTAGCTAGGTTTCCAGGTATGCTAGCCCTCTTGTTGGGCAATCTTAAGGTCAGTTAGAGAGATGTTGGCTACTTCCAAGGTACGTGTGCCACTACTGCACCTGTATGGTTATCGTGCCAGGCTGGTGGGCCGTTGATGAGGTTCATGGGTTGGTTGACTCCTTTGGAAGCTTGCATGGTGCCTTCTAGTACTGTGAAAGCTAGCTCTCAGGGAGCTGGCATTCAGGTCAGTTCCAGCTCAAGGTCCCCTGGGGCCTGCTTTTGAAATACATGATTTTTCACCAATAGAAACTTACCTTCCACCTCTGGAGTGTAGCCAATGGCAACAGTAATAAGATGTATGTTTGCGAGTCTCTAAGCTGATGATTCTGGCCACATCTCAAAAGAGGGCTTCTTGTGCTTGGTACTGGGGTTTTTGTTAGGTGGTCCGGTTTTTTTGTTTTTCTCTTAACAAAGCAGTAACTCCCCTTCAGCTTCCAAAGCAAATCTCTACATCAAACAGAAGAGATTTTTCTTTAACCTTGAAACATGATAATTCCTTTCTGTGGTGCCAAACACAATTCGACCTGTCTCCCGCAGCCTCCAGTTATCATCAGCATCTATTCACCTCAGGAAAGTTGCTTTTCTTACTCCGTCCTACTGACATTTACTTTATTGCCCATCCCCCAAAACACAAATCCCCTCAAACACTTCAGTTCTCTTTTTGTTTTCTCAGAGACTCATGACCTGCCAAGTGACTCCATCAATTGCCAAGTAGCAAGCTCTGTCCTATGCTTGCGCTCCCCCTCCCCACCTTTGGTCCATGCTGCTTAGTAAGATGGTTTTACTTATGTCTGGTTCTGACCAGCTGCAGCCTGACCTCTATCTCTGAGCCAAGCTGGAAGGACCCACAAGTCTCTAACTTTTGTCTTCCCAAGGAGGGAGCTAAATCATAGCATGCTCAGGTCCAGTCGATGTGGAGAATAGAGAACACTGTCTTTCTACAGTGTCTGTTGCTGCACACTTGTCACCAAGGCCCCTTAACCCTGGAGGAATGACAGTGTAGAAAGAAATTATGGAGCTGCAGTCTTTCTTCAGACTTGTGGATTGCAGTGATAGATCTATAATGTTCAACAACTGTGGACTACTGTATCATCTTTCTTTTATTTTTTGAAAAATCTGAATTGTTTTCCTATTTTTTAAAGATTTATTTATCTATTTATTTATTTATTTATTTTACATGTATGGCTATTTGTCTACCTGTGTGTCTGCACACTACAAAAGGGCATTGGATCCCACAGGACTGTAGTTATAGATGGTTGTGGACTGACACGTAGGTGCTGAGAATTGAACTCAGAACCTCAGGAAGAGCAGCCAGTGCTCTTAACCACTATCTCTACAGCCCACTGTATCATCTTTCATACAGGCAGATAACCATATTTTGATGGTGTATACTTAATCATTTCTTTTCATGTATATGTATGTGGTATGTGTGTGTGTGTGTGTGTGTGTGTGTGAGAGACTCTCTCTCTCTCTCTCTCTCTGTGTGTGTGTGTGTGTGTGTGTGTGTATGTGTGTGTGTGTGTGAATGTATGCCATTTGTGTATGTATGCCAGTGGAGGCCAGAAGAGGATTCTGGGAACTGAACTTGGATCCTCTGGAAAAACAACCATCTTTGCCATCTCTCCAGTCTCTAAACTTCTGTTTTTAAATATTGGTCCAAAAATTTTCCTGTCATTGTCCATCAAGTCCCTTGTGAATTTGACATCTCTGATGGGGAGAAGCATTACATAAATATGAAACTAGTGTTTACCACTGTCTCGGGATGTGAAAGGGACAGACAGCCAACCTAACTTTATTGCCCTTTCCACTTTTCCTAGTCTTCTTTTGGAGCCACTGTTGATGAGTGGGAAAATGAAACAAAGAAGCAGATAGATTTAAAAAAAGAAAGAAAGAAAGAAAAGGTATTCATGGGACCCAAGAGTGACAGGAGTCAGCCTTGTGGTGGATGGCTACCATAAATACTGGACTAGGAGAGAACTTTTAAAATACCTTGCCTAGTGGTTGGGGATGTAGCTCAGTTGGTATCATGCTTGCCTTGCATGCGTGCAACTCTGCGTTCTATCCCCACCTCTCCATACATTTGGCATAGTGGTACATTCCCGTGATTCCAATAGTTGAGAGGCAGAGGTAGGAAGATCACAACAGATTCCAGGGCAGCTTGGTCTACATAGCAGGGCTATAGACATGGTTATAGAATGAGACTTTATTAATAAACAAAAACAAATAAATACTTGTCTAATAAGATAAAGTCATGATAAATACATGAATATACTGTTTTCCACACAACTTATTGTTTGAGGACTGTCGAATTTCTGACATAAGAGGAATGATGTCTCCCACGCTTCAGAGTAAAAACCTCAAAGGAAAGTCTTGTTATGCACATATCTGAGGGTGGTGTTCAGATCCAGCATCTTCTGGTTGATGTGACAGCCTTTAACTTTTCTCTAATGAACAGGCCCCCAAATCAGTTTCTAAAGCACATTTCTGCTAGTCCTTCACACCAGAACCAGACCATTTAGAAGCCAGGTTCTTGATGAATTATTCATTTGTTGCATCAAAATACAGAGCCTTGCTCACCTTTAGGTTGTTTTCCAGTGCACACTGCCAACCATCTGATAGTTGTGCTAAATGTGATTATTGAGAGGAATCTCAGTATTCCTCCCAACACAACAGACTGTGGGGAGGCCTCACAGCACAGGCAGTAGGCACTGGCTTCTCCAGTGTCTGTCCAGAAATGGAGGTGGGGGCTGTGCTTCTTGGATGCAGCCGTACATAAACATCTGGTCAACCCACTGAAGCAGACAGGCAGTAGTAATTAGTATTGTTTATAACAGATAATAAAGATCTTTAATTTGAGGAGAGGCTATTTGGTTTTTTCCAATTACCTGATTTCAGGGAAACAGGAGTGTTCTCTGACAAAAGATTCCTAATCAAATGTTGGATTCACAGAAGATCAAGGCACAGCAAGGGCAAAGGCATTGGGAGGGTACAGACCTCATGTAGAGTGACCTAGAATAGTGTTTCTCAAACTTAGATGTGTTCACCAACTTTAAATTCAAATCACAGTTCCCAGTGGAGCCCCAGAGTCTGAATTCACAGGAGTTCCCAGGGGAGGCTAATGTTATTGGATCACAGAGGGCCTGAGGAGGGAGGGGTTGAGTTGGTGACTTTTAAGTGTAGGCAGCCCTGAGGGTAGGAGCAAGAACTAACTGCTTGAAATTCTTTTAGAACACATTTTCCCCCATCCCTCCACTAGGATTGTTATACTGGAGGTCATGAAAAGCACATAGATTTTTTTAAAGCTTCATTTGGACACAATCCAAATACCATAATCCACCCCCCCTTTTTTTAAAAAGGATATTTTTGGATATTTTATTTGTTTACATTTCAAATGTTATCCCATTTCCCAGTTTCCCCTCTGCAACCCCCCTACCCCTACCCTTACCCTGCTTCTATGAGGGTGCTCCTCTATCCACCTGCCTACTCCCACCTCACAGCCTTAGCATTCTTCTATACTGGGGCATCAAACCTTCACAGGACCTAGGGTCTCCCCTCCCACTGATGCCAGATAAGGCCCCTCCAGCTCCTTCAGTCCTCCCCTAGCTCCTCCATTGGGGTCCTTGTGCTCTGTCCAATGGTTGGCTGCTGGCAGCTGCATCTGTGTTGGTCAGGGTCTGGCAGAGCCTCTCAGGGACAGCAATATCAGGATCCTGTCAGCAAGCACTTCTTGGCTTCCATAATAGTGTCTGGGTTTGGTATCTGCGTGTGGGATAGATCCCAGGTGGGGCAGTCTCTGGATGGCCTTTCCTTCAGTCTCTGTTCCACTCTTTGTCCCTGTATTTCCTTTAGTGAGGAGCAATTCTGGGTTAAAATTTTGGAGATGGGTGGGTGGCCCCATCCCTCAACTCGGGGGGCCATGCCTAATTTCTGGATATGGTCTCTTCAGGCTCTCTCTCTCTCCTTTGTGGGGTATTTCAGCTAATGTCATCCCTGTGGGGTCATGAGAGGCTCTTGCTTTCCTGGCATCTGTTGCTTTATGGTTGCTACCTCCAGTTCCCCATCCCCCATTGCTACACATCTCTGTTCAATTTTCTGACCCTCTGTATATCTTCTCCATCTCCTTCCATACCTGATTCTTCTCCTCTTTTTCCCTTTCTCCTCCTCTCTTCCACCCAAGTCCCTCCCGCATTCTACTTCTCTTGATTAATATTGTTCCCCCTTCTAAGTAGGACTGACACATCCACTCTTTGGTCTTCATTCCTCTTGAGCTTCATGTGGTCTGTGAGTTTTATCCTGGGTATTCCACATTCTTTGCCTAATTCATTTATTAGTGAACACATACCATGTGTGTGTTCTTTTGTGACTGAGTTACCTCACTCAGGATGATATTTTCTAGACCCATTCATTTGCCTGCAAATGTCATGAAGTCATTGTTTTAAATAGTTGAGTATACTCCATTGTGTAAATGTATCACATTTTCTGTATCCATTCCTCTGTTGAGGGACATATGGGTTATTTCCAGCTTCTGGCTATTATAAATATGGCTGCTATGAACATAGTGGAGCCTGTAAAAAAGTCTTTAATTTCTTCTATGTGTATGTAAGCTTTTTTTTTTATTTATTTATTTTTATTTTAAGTTTTTGTTGTTATTGAAGACCAGCCTTAGTCCCTGGTGATCTGATAGGATGCATAGGATTATTGCATTCTTCTTGTATCTGTTGAGGTCTGTTTTGTGACCAATTATATGGTCAGTTTTGGAGACGGTACCATGAGGTGCTGAGAGAATGTATATTCTTTTGTTTTAGGATGAAATGTTCTATAGATATCTGCTAAATCCATTTAATTCATAACTTCCATTAGTCTCACTGTGTCTCTGTTCAATTTCTGTTTCCATGATCTGTCCATTGATGAAAGTGGAGTGTTGAAGTCTCCCACTATTATTGTATGAGATGCAATGTGTGCTTTGAGTTTTAGTAAAGTTTCTTTTATGAATGCAGGTGCCCTTGCATTTGGAGCATAGATGCTCAGAATTGAGAGTTCTTCTTGGTAGACGTTTCCTTTGATGAGTATGAAGTGTTCTTCCTTATCCTTTTTTGATAACTTTTGGTTGAAAGTTGATTTCATTCAATATTAGAATGGCTACTCCAGCTTGTTTCTTGGGACCATTTGCTCGGAAAATTGTTTTCCAACCCTTTACTCTGAGGCAGTGTCTTTATTTGACACTGAGGTGTTTCCTGTACGGAGCAAAATGCTAGGTCCTGTTTATGTATCCAGTCTGTTAGTCTATATCTTTTTTATTGGAGAGTTGAGTCCATTGATGTTAAGAGATATTAAGGAATAGTGATTGTTGCTTCCTGTTATTTTTGGTGTTATTTTTATGTTTCTGTGGTTACTTTCTTTTGGGTTTGTTGGAAGATTACTTTCTTGCTTTTTCTAGGGTGTAGTTTCCCTCCTTGTGTTGGCATTTTCCATCTATTATTCTTTGTAGGACTGGATTTGTGGAAAGATATTGTGTAAATTTGGTTTTATCATGAAATATGTTGGTTTCTCCATCTATGGTGATTGAGAGTTTTGCTGGGTATAGTAGTCTGGACTGGCATTTGAGTTCTCTTAGGGTCTGTATGAGATCTGCCCAGGATCTTCTAGCTTTCATAGTCTCCAGAGAGAAGTCTGGTATAATTGTGATAGGTCTGCCTTTATATGTTACTTGACATTTTCCCCTCACTGCCTTTAGTATTTCTTTCTTTGTTTAGTGCATTTGGTGTTTTGATTATTATGTGACAGGAGGAATTTATTTTCTGGTCCAATCTATTTAGAGTTCTGTAGGCTTCTTGTATGTTTATGGGCATCTCTTTCTTTAGGTTAGGGAAGTTTTCTTCTATAATATTGTTGAAGATATTTACTGGCCCTTTAAGTTGAGAATCTTCGCTCTCTTCTATACCTTTTATTCTGAGGTTTGGTCTTCTCTTTGTGTCCTGGATTTCCTGGATGTTTTGGGTTAGGAGCTTTTTGCATTTTGCATTTACATTTACTCTTGTGTCAATGTTTTCTATGGTATCTTCTGCACCCGAGATTCTCTCTTCTATCTCTTATATTCTGTTGGTGATGCTTGCATCTATGACTCCTGATTTCTTTCCTAGGTTTTCTATCTCCAGGGTTGTCTCCCTTTGTGATTTCTTTATTGTTTCTACTTCCACTTTTAAATCCTGGATGGTTTTGTTCAGTTCCTTCACTTGATTGTTTGTGTTTTCCTGTAATTCTTTAAGGGATTTTTGTGTTTCCTCTTTAAGGGTTTCTACCTCTTTACTTGTGTTCTCCTGTATTTCTTTAGGGGAGTTATTTATATCCTTCTTAAAGTCCTCTATCATCATCATGGGACATGATTTTAAGTCAGAGTGTGCTTTTCTGTTGTGTTGGGGTATCCAAGGTTTGCTGTGGTAGGAGAACTAGGTTCTGATGATTCCAAGTAGCCTTGGCTTCTGTTGCTTATGTTCTTGCACTTGCCTCTTGCCATCAGGTTATCTCTGGTGTTAGCTGGTCTTACTGTTTCTGACTGTGGCTTGTCCCTCCTGGAAGCCTGTATGTCAGCACTCCTGGGAGACCATCTTTCTCCCAGTGGGATTTGGGTATGGAGAGCTGTGGCACAGGGTCAGTTCCAGGGTGCATGTGGAAACCGGAAGGATCTTGTCCCCAGCTGTTCCTTGGTTCCTGTGTCCTGAGGGTTGGGGGGAAGGAGGGGTCCCTCTTGGGCCAGGTATTTAAGCAGAAGTGGTGGTCTCACATGTGCTCTCAGGTGTGTCAGCACTCATGGGAGACCAGCTTTCTCCTGGTGGGATTTGGGTACCGAGAGGTGTGGCACAGAGTCAGCTACAGGCATAGATGGAAACCAGAAGGCAATTCATCCCATATTTAATCATGCAATTCAGCGCTTGTATTATCAGCACAATCTCATTTACATTTTCAACATTTTTAAGATTAAGAAATGTTTATTTTATGTATGTGGGTACTTTTTCTCCATGTATGTTGTAGTCCACATGCATGCAATGCCTGAGAGTACCAGAAGAGGGCATTGGATTCCCTGGAACAGAATTTACAGATAGTTGTGAGTTGCCATGTGGGAGCTAGGAATTGAACCTGGGTCTTTTGAATGAGCAGCCTGTGCTCTTAACACCTGAGCCATCTCTTCAGCCTCTACCTATCTTATTCCTATCACTCCAGGAGGAAAGCTCATGCTTGCTACTCAGATGAGAAATTATGGTAAGCAACTCTAGGCAGCTATTAGTTTATAACAAATATCTATAGAGTTCTATTTTCTAGACTTTGCAGATAAATATAATCCCATAATGTACAGCATCTCAGTCTGAGTTCTTCCAGTTAGCATGATGTTTTTGAGATTCACTCTAATGGTAGCATTGGTCAGTATGTTCCTTTTTACAGGCATATGACCTTTTGTTTGATTAAAAAATATAATATTTGATTTTGAGAAGCTTTGCATCCAGGTACTTAAATGAGCTAAAGAAGGTTTACATGATGCATGTAAAATGTGAATGTCTTTATGGAAGTTAGGCCTAGAATAGATTATTCAGCCTTTACAAAAGCATCTGGGGCTTGGCAATACATGCCTATAATCCTAGCACTCAGAAGGCAGAGGCAGGGGGATCACTGCAAGATCAAGGACAACTTGGTTGATGTCTTACTATCACTATTTGCAGACGATATGATAGTATACTTAAGCGACCCAAAGAACTCCACCAGAGAACTGCTACAGCTGATAAACAACTTCAGCAAAGTGGCCAGATATAAAATCAACTCAAGCAAGCCTATACTCAAAGGATAAGTAGGCTGAGAAAGAAGTAAGAGAAATGATACCCTTCACGATAGCCACAAACCATATAAAGTATCTTGGTGTGACTCTAACCAAACAAGTCAAAGATCTGTATGACAAGAACTTCAAGTCTCTGAAGAAAGAAATTGAAGAAGACCTCAGAAGATGGAAAAATCTGCCATGCTCATGGATTGGCAGGATTAATATAGTAAAAATGAGCATCTTACCAAAAGTAATATACAGATTCAATGCAATCCCCATCAAAATCCCAACTCAATTCTTCATAGAGTTAGAAAGAGCAATTCAAAAATTCATCTGGAATTATAGAAAACCCAGAATAGCTAAAACTATTCTCAAGAGTAAAAGAACCTCTGGGGGAATCAGTATCCCGGACCTCAAGCTGTACTACAGAGCAATAGTGTTAAAAACCGCATGGTATTGGTACAGTGACATGCATGTAGATCAATGGAACAGAATTGAAGACCCAGAAATGAATCCACACTCCTATGGTCACTTGATCTTTGACAAAGGAGCTAAAACCATCCAGTGGAAAAAAGATAGCCTTTTCAACAAATGGTGCTGGCTCAACTGGAGGTCAACATGCAGAAGAATGCAAATTGACCCATTCTTATCTCCTTGAACTAAGCTCAATTCCAAGTGGATCAAGGACCTCCACATAAAACCAGACACACTGAAACTAATAGAAAGGAAACTAGGGAAGAACCTTGAACATATGGGCACAGGAGAGAATTTCTTGAATAGAACTCCAATAGCTTATGCTCTAAGATCAAGAGTTGACAAATGGGACCTCATTAAATTACAAAGTTTTTGCAAGGCAAAAGACACTGTCAAAAAGACAAAGCGGCAACCAACTAACTGGGAAATGATCTTTACCAACCTTACATCCGACAGAGGGCTAATATCCAATATATACAAAGAACTCAAGAAGTTAAACTCCAGAGAGGCAAATAACCCTATTAAAAAATGGGGTACAGAGCTAAACAAAGAGTTCTCACCTGAAGAATATCTAATGGCTGAGAAGCACCTAAAGAGATGTTCATCATCCTTAGTCATTAGGGAAATGCAAATCAAAACAACCCTGAGATTCCATCTCACACCAGTCAGGATGGCTAAGATCAAAAACACAGGAGACAGCAGTTGTTGGCAAGGATGTAGAGAAAGAGGAACACTCCTCCACTGCTGGTAGAATTGCAAGCTGGTACAACCACTCTGGAAAGCAGTCTGGAGGTTCCTCAGAAAACTGGGCATGACACTCCCGGAGGAACCTGCTATACCACTCCTGGGCATATACCCAGAGGTTTTCCCTGCATGCAATAAGGACACATGCTCCACTATGTTCATAGCAGCCTTATTTATAATAGCCAGAAGCTGGAAAGAACCCAGATGTCCCTCAACGGAGGAATGGATTCAGAAGATGTGGTATATCTACACAATGGAATACTACTCTGCAATTAAAAACAATGAATTCACGAAATTCCTAGGCAAATGGTCAGAACTTGAAAATATCATCCTTAGTGAGGTAACCCAATCACAATAGAACACACATAGTATGCAGTCACTGATAAGGGGATATTAACTGAGAATCTCGGAATACCCTAGACACAATACGCATATCAATAGATTTCCAAGAAGATGGAAAGAGAGACCCCTGGTCCTGGAAAGACTGGATGTAGGGGAACGCCAGGACAGAGAAACGAGAGGGGGTTGAATGGGGAACAGAGCGAGGGAAGGGGGCTTATGGGACTTTCGGGGAGGGAGGAAACAGGAAAGGGGAAATGATTTGGAATGTAAATAAAAATATAAAAAATAAAAAAAATATTTCAGATTAAAAAAAAATAATGTTCTGTTGCTGCGAAAAGACACCATGACCATGGCAACTCTTATAAAAAAAAAACCATTTAATTGGGGCTGGCTTACAACTCCAAAGATATAGTCCATTTTCTTCATGGCAGGAAGGATAGCTGCACACACTCAGACATGTTGAGAGTTCTATATCCAAATTTGAAGGCAGCAGGAAGAGAGAGATACTGGGACTGAGCATTTGAGCATTTAATCCCCAAAGCCCAGTCCCAGTGAGGCACTTTCTCTGAAAAGGCCACACCTACGGTAACTAGGCCACACCTATTGTAACCAGGCCATACTTCCAATCCCTGTCAAGGAGCACCGCTCCCTAATGGCCAAGCAGTCAATTATCAGCCAATGGGGGCCATTCATGTTCAAACCAACACAGTCAACATGGTAAGTTCGGCAACACAGTGAGACCCTGTTTCACAAAAGCACAAAACCACCATTACCATCACCACTATCACCATGAGCTTTTTTGGGTGACTCAGTGCCTCTTGGTCAAGACTACTTTCTATATACCATATTAGTTTGGAAACCTTCTTCTTTTCAAATGGAGGGCCTGAGAGGCTAAATAACTCACTGCGTACAGTTCTGGTTGGAGTCATTGTCTTTGACTTTACACCTTTTTTTTTTCTTTTCCTCGTGCACTGTCTTTATAGACTCAGAAGACAGCAGGTTTGAAGTCACCTCAGGCACAAAGAGCTTTTCCAAAGCTCACCAGAATGCAAAAAAGGTGTGTTACTTACTTTTTCTTTGTTGTGAGAGGAAGGGCTTGCCTTGGTTTACAAGTTAGAGGGCTCTAGGTCTGCTATGGCAGGAAAGGAATGGCAGCTGGAGCTGCAGGAACACGCAATATTGCTTGTCCACATCTTGGTGGCTCAGTAAGCAAGACCAGACTATATAGGGCCCACCTGTAGTGGCCTATGTCTACCACCTAGGCTTCATTTCTGAAGGTGTCATAACTTTCCAAAAGAGTGTTACCAGCTGGGGACCAAGCATTGGAACCTGGGGGAGACATTTTATATTCAAACCACAATACAGGGTAGCAGCCAAAAAGAAGAAATATTTCCAATGTCATGAAAACTTGGCAAAAGGATTTCAGTTTAATTGACATTTTTGGGTGGGATCTAAGAGGGGAGCATTGTGCTGCAACATGCCTGTGTATATATCAAACTAAAAAGTACTCTTGGAGTACCACATCTACTCCAAAGTACACCAGATACAGCAGTCATGGCCTGTTTGAGCATTCTGTCCCTCACACTGTGGCCTGTTCTGGATATCTTCTATTACTTCTATATGAAAGGATGATCTTTTTGGTTCAAGAGTTCTTTGTTCCTTTGATGCAAATGAACTTCAGTCTTTCTCTAACCTTCCCTCTTTCTCCATTTGTGCCTCATTTCTTTTTTTTTTTTTTTTTTTTTTTTTTTTTTTTTTTGTTTTTCGAGACAGGGTTTCTCTGTGTAGCCCTGGCTGTCCTGGAACTCACTCTGTAGACCAGGCTGGCCTCGAACTCAGAAATCCGCCTGCCTCTGCCTCCCAAGTGCTAGGATTAAAGGCGTGCGCCACCACCGCCCGGCTCGTGCCTCATTTCTTTTAGGGACACTCCCAAAATCCAAGAAGGAGAGAAGGCTGTGTTAATAATTTTTCTGTTTATTTCTGAAGTGTTAAAGGTAAGTTGTTCTGGGCTACTGTGAGGACAAAGTTCTGAAACTGGAAAAGAGGGGAGTCACAGGAGCCTGGGAGGTGGAAGGGGATGTGAAGAGTCACAGACAGACAGTCACAGAGAGGTACAATATACCTTGGGCACTGGACAGACACATGTGGGCAGGTATGCTGGCGCACCCCGTCACATGCAGGTATAATCACACACACACACACACACACACACACACACACACACACACACACAAACTGGCACACAGGCTTCAGGTAAACAACCAGAAGCCTACATAGGCTGGCTGACAAAGACAAAAAGTAAAGGTTCTTGCCTCTGATCTCAAGATCATACAAAAGTGACACTTTGCCAGTAACAGATGACATCACTGTTTGTTTTTGGGTTCCCGGGACATTTGTTGTCAGTTGTCTGTTGCTGATTTAGCCCCCCCTAGATGCTCAGCATTGTCTTATCTCAGAAATCCATATTAGTCCTTTGCTGTCTAAACACAAGGCTGGTCCTTACAGCCTTCTATCCCTTACAGCTACTGCAGCCCATCTTCTGAAGAGGCTTCCAAAGATGTCAGACTTTAATGTTGACTGCCCAGAGTTCAGTCTAAAGGGACATCAGCTCATCCTTCTTACTTCATTTTCCTTGGCTTGTTACTGTAGCTTGGATTCCTGTATTAGTGAGTTTTCTGTCACTATAACAAAATAATCGGAGATAGTTGGCTTATAAGAAGAAAAGGTGTGCTTTGGTTCACAGTTTTGAAGGTCTTGCTTCACAGTCAGTTGTCCCAGTTGCTTTCAGCCTGTGGTGAAGTAGAGTAAATGTGCTCACCTCAGGGAGATCGGGAGAGAGGAAGAAGTGGTCAGTTCTGTTATTTCTTTCCAGGGTTTGCTCTTAAAGACCTCTGCAAAGCTCCACCTCCTAAAGTTTCAGCACCTCCTAAGGGCACCACCCTGAGGACCAAGTGGAACACATGGGCCTTAGAAAATGACCGAGATTGTAGCAATTCCATCCCAAATTTCAATTGACTGTTTTCCTTTTTTGATAAGTACTTAGCTTCTTTTCCTATTGTTATGATAAACAATGGTCTGACAAAAGCAATTTAAGGGAGAAAGTTTATTTCATCTCATGGTTCAAGGTACAGACCATTGTGGTAGAGAAAGCAAGCAGCAAGGCAGTGGGAGCTTGAAGCATCTGGGCACACTGTACCCACAAGAAGAATAAGGCTGGTGCTCAGTCTGCGTCTCTAGTTTGTACTGTTTAGGGTGCCCTGCCCAGGGAATAGCCCTATCCACAGTAAAGATGGATCTTCCCACATCAGTTAACCCTTTCAAGATTACTTCTCACAGGCATGCTTAGAGGTCCATCTTCCAGATGATTCTAGTTTCTGTCAGGTTGACAACACTACCCATGGCAACTCTACTGTTTATCAGTTTGATACCCAAACACAGTGGGAGTCATAATCTTATGTAGGCTTATGACTACATTATAATATAAAAAACATTCAGTTCAACCGTAAAAGTCCTCATAGCCTTTAATAATTTCAACACTTTAAGGGTCTAAAGTCTTTTACCTGAACTTTATAAAAAAGTTAAAAATTGGTTTTTTTTCCAACATGTAATAACACAGAGTAAAAATTCCTGTTCCATAATGATAGATCCAAAGCACAACAACAACAACAACAACAACAACAACATGTAGCAAACCAGTCAAACCAAAGCAAAACCAAAATCGAGAAGGGAAAACAACAAATCGTCCAGCTGCGTATCCAGTATCCAGGCCTTGTGACAAAGCTGGCTGGTTCACCCTCCAGCTATGCCATCTGGGACACATACAGAGTCTCTCCAAGTTTAGCCCCTCCACTTGGTGCCTGGGGCTCTCTTTGGTAGATGTTCCATGGTCCTGGCCTCTCCAGTATCCTGCGATCTCACTGCAACTTAGACTTAATCTTCATAGCCTCACACAGTGGCCTCCCAAGGCCTTTTTGTAGAGACTCTAGCCTACCTATCCCTTGCTTGAGTTAGTTTCTGTCTAAATCCAAGGAGCAAAGCTCTGAGCCACTTGTCTTACGTCTCACATGCCTTTAAAACTAGTACCACATGGGTGCTTCTGTGTGGTACACACAGCTCAGGGGCCAGCTGTGACTGAAGCCTGCCCCCACCAGCCTATGTGCTGGCCCTGCAAACACTTGCCCCATGGAAAGGGACTCTTTCAGCCCAGACTTTCTTCCTCTAAATTAATTTGGATCTTCATAAGATAGGACCTTCAAAGGGTGAGGTTTGTCTCTCAGGACACCTTTCTTGTCTGATTACAGCAGGAATTTCTCTTCAATGGTCCTGATCTCCCACCATCACAGCAGCCTTCTCAGTATCAGCCCAATGTTCTCCTGTCCTGAAATTTCCTCTGCCAAACAAATTGATCCGTTATCTTTAAACCAAACTTCATTCTAGATACTGGCAAATATGAAACCATATTCTTGGTCAAAATATCACAAGAACGAGCATTAGCCCAGTTCATGACAGATTCCTTGTTTTCCTGTGACGTACTTGAACTGGGTCCTTATGTCCTCATTTAGCTTTGCATTTCCTGTCTCCTAACTCCCGCCCCCCCCACCCCCCCCCAGAATGGCTCTGTAAGTTCTGTTGTCAACATTTAAGGGCTTTCCCAACTTAGAGTTTTAAACACTTCTACAGTTAGCGACAAAACAGTTCCTTGCCCAGGAATCCTGTAGGTCCTTCATATCAGTGGATCAACTCCTTGGTACTAATTTCTGTCTTGGTTTCTTTTCCTGCTGCTGAGATAAAATACTCTGACGAGAGCAACTTAAGGGAGAAAGGGTTTATGCTGACTCACAGTTCAAGCTACAAATGTAGTCATGGTGCAGAAGGCAAGACTCTGGGAGCTTCAGGCAGCTTGTCACGTGACACACACAGTCAAGATACAGTGATGACGGCTTCCTAGTGTCTGTCTCACTTTCCGTTTTGCACACTCTGGGATCCTTGACCCAGGAAGTGGTCCTGCTCAAAATTAAATGGGTCTCCCCACATCAACGAACGCAGTTATGACATTCCTTCACAGGCATCTTCTGGCTGACTTTGACATCTTGACAGCACTATCCCCGAGTACTTACTCAAGGAAACCTGACCTTTTAAACATTTAATAGTTTTCTTCCTCTTCTGGGCAAATGTGAACTATTCAGAGGAGGCCCTATGTCTTAGGCAGTTCTCGGATGTTTGGCATGGAGCGGAGAGAGTGAACAATTAGACAGTTTCAGTGTCTCCTGTCTGCACCTGACTGTGACCTTGGGGCTTCTCCCTGTTTGCTTCCTTTCCTTGTTTACAAATGAGTTTTTGTCTACTTAAAACCCAGAAAAAGTCAGACAATGGTGGCACATGCCTTTAATACCAGCACTTGGGAGGCAAAGGCAGGCAAATCTCTGAGTTTAAGGCCAGCCTGGTCTACAGAGTGAGTTCCAGGACAGCCAGGGCTACACAGAGAAACCCTGTCTCGAAAAAAAAAAAAAAAAACAAACCAAAAACCCCAAAACCCAGAAAGAAAGCAAGACATGTCAGAGATTAAAGAAGTTTCATTTTCTATTTGTTGAAACTAAGACCCTCAGGAGATGTCTTAGAATTATTGTAGTCTCTCTCTGTTTCTCTCTGTCTCTCTCCCTTTCCTTCTCCCTCTCTCTCCATCTCTCTCTCTCTGAAGTTAAATAAACAATAACATTTGAAATGGAAATGAATTCCCATCCAGACCTGTCTGTGTCACACCTGGGTCAAGGGAGTGATGCGACTATTACGTTGAGGATCTGGAGCTGTGTGTGGGCTTGTAAGGTTCTACAGGAGAAAGGCGTCTGGTCAGCTTGAGGAAGCCACATGCAACACAGTTCTACCATATATGGGGGCTCAGGAAGTACCCGTGGGTGACTTAGGCTGGATTACAGCTATATGCATGTTTGAAAGCATGCCTGGGGTTAACTGGTGGAGACGTCTGCATTAGCTGTCTCTCTGAGTCTTGCTTTGCAGCCCTTCCTGCCCACAGCTGCAGGAACAGGTGAGAATAAGACTTTCTACTTTGTGGAATCATCTTTCAGGGTTTTATGTTTTCATGCTCCCTGACGACCCTGCCAAGTCTGTGTTTGTGAGAACAAGTTCTGGTCAGTGCCTGAGTTTCTGCCTACTCTGACTTCCTTCAGGCCCTGGCAGTCCTTCAGAGTTCCATGGGCTCCTGACCACTTCATCCCACGAGTCTGGCAAGGTCCTTCCTGGATGCTGCTTTGGTCAGTGTCTCCTCTGGTAGAGCTTCCCTCAGGGCACAGACCCCCAACCCTTGCTCCCCTCCGGAGATGTTCCCATGCTCAAGGACCAGGAGACCATGACTCATGAGCTACAAGAAGTCCTTGGCATGCGCCCTGCTGGCTGAAAGAAGATTAATGGCCCAGTGATTGTGCTTGCTGAAGGAGGAGGGCAGAGACAATGGCGGCGAGATCCTGCTAGGAAAACAGTTGCCAGCCTGTGGGGGAAGCCAGCCTTGGCTTGGCAGAACAGTGGGCTCGCCCAGGTATTTGAAGGTGTGTGTCTCAGAGGGATCCCTCACCTCCTTCCTCCTGCAGCTCCTGTTGGAAGCAGGTGCACCAGATGCTGCCATACCTATTTCCTCTCGAAAGCCTGCTGCAGGCTAGCACTGGAGAAGGCTGCTGGGTGGTTAGATCTAGCCTCACGGAGCATCTGAGGGCGGTTCTTCAAGGCGTGCCAGTCACTCATTTATCCATCCCTTGTCTTCAACCAGTAAATGAAAGTCCTTCAGTAAGTATCCTAAGGATTGGACTGCAGGGCTCCCAAGGTGGCCAAGGTCACAGATGTGCAAGTGCCTTATGGGAAGTGGCGTCACATTGGCACGCTTCCTCCACACTCACTTCAGATACTTTATTCATTTCAATGATGGGCAAAATAGAGTAAATGAGAGGCAAGATCTCTGTATTAACCAGAGTTACTCACAGAGAAATTAACATTTTCTACACGTTGACAATGAAGCAAAGCTAGAAGTGGCAAACTTGTGATAGTTTTAGGACATTAAATGCTTTTCATATAGGTGCCTTTCCTGGCTGTTGCTCATCAAGGTAAAATGAAATCAGTCTTGAGATAGTGGCTGGGGACCTCTAATGGGAACAGGAACACCCTAGGAGAGCAGAGGCAGCTCCTAACGATGCCTTGAAACAGGGACTTACAAAGAGCAGGGAGGTTTAGCCAGGAAAAAGTGTTGAGCAATTCAGAAACTTACAACTGCGGTCAGGTGATGATATCTTGCTTGGGTACTTTAAATCATTTCTAGGTTATATGTAACTACGTTGTAAGTACTGTGGAGATAATTATTCTTCTGTACTGTTGTGCTAATGTCCAATGATGGTAAGAAGTTTAGGGAGTAACTCTTAAGGCAGACTGAACATGCTCAGTGCAGACAAATTGCTGTTGTTTTTTTTCCAAATGTTTCTCATTGGAATTTTGTTGAAGCAATGGATGTACAGTAGAGAGGACTGACTGTTTTTCACGAATCCTTTCCATGCTAGATTCGGAGGTACAGTGGCAGGCTGATCCTTGATGGAACTGCCAGAGGGCTGCTTAGAAGGCAGGGCAGTGTAACAGGCAAGAAGAAGCAAGTGTAAAAGGAGCAATGAGCCTCTTACATCCAGCAGCTGTGCTTAGTCACCCGGGGCACAGTTGGGAGTCAGTTCACATGGGTGGATCCAGGCCAGGCCACATGCTACCTGGAGAGCCCAGTTCTGAGGTGCAGGTCCACCAGAGCCACTTTTGCAGCTGGTTTACATCCTGTCTCTGTTTCCTTCTCCACACAGGGCCTGTCTCTGTGTTGATGCTAAAAGTCTGCTGGAGCCTGGCTGGCTGCATCTCATGAATTTCTCTAGCAGGCTGATTTTTAACTTTCTTGGATAACAAATCACTTTTTTTAAAAAATGATTTTATCCTTTAGCCAAACATTGTGTCTGTAACTTCAGGGATCCTGTCTGTGCTGGGAAACACCTGGTGAATTCTCAGTGCCTTTGACACAAGGTGGAAGGAACATCCAGTGACCTTGACGGTGGGACACTGGCATTGCTCTGTAGGTCACAGGCACATGGGCAAAGGAGCCTCTCGGAAGTCACTTCCTGGGAAATGTTTAACTGAACTCTCCTTACCCACCTTCACATTTGGTGATCTGTTTGCCTCCCAGAGCTCTTGCTATGCTCTGAGGAACTGAAATAAAGGCTCTAATGTAGCACTGTGGGGGTGGGTACCATGTCTGCTTTTGCCATGGACTGGCGTAGTGATCTTCGACAGGTGTTAAAAAACTGCTCTTCAGTTTCCCCATCTGTGAATCGTTGAGAATAACAACACTTCAAATGGGTCTGTCTCATGCAGTTGTTAGGGTGAACTAAGTGGAGATCTGGCACACAGTAAGACCTGTGTAAGTGGGCAGGACCATCAGTGATTACAGCAGCCCTTGTGCCCTGCTTTCCTGTCTCTCAGGCCTCGGACAGACTCCCTAACGTTGATCTTGAGACTTGTGGAATGGATGCTTGATGCTGAGTCTATTGCCTGGGAGTCCTGGAAGATCCAGACAGATCCATTCGCATGATAACATCAAGTATCTCACAGAGTGAGAGGTCTGGAAGCTGATGTTTCAGAGCTGCGTGGTGTTAGCCATGACCTGATGTCTGCCAATCTTGTCTCAGGGGTCCAGGGAACTCAGGCTTATTCCTGAGTCTATCTTTTGTCATGAAACAGATTGTGCAAAGTAGCAGACAAGAGGCACTCTGCTGAAATGATCATGTGGTTTTTTTTCTTTGAGTTTGTTTATATAGTGGATTATGTTGATGAATTTCCACATATTGAACCATTACTGCATCCCTGGGCTGAAGCTTACTTGATCATGATGGATGATCGTTTTGATGTGTTCCTGGATTCGGTTTGTGAGAATTTTATTGAGTATTTTTACATTGATATCATAAGGGAAATTGGCCTGAAGTTCTCCTTCTTTGTTGGGTCTTTGTGTGGTTTAGGTATCAGAGTAACTGTGGTTCCATCTGCACATGTGGCAGAGGATGGCCTGGTCAGACATCAGTGAGAGGAGAGGCCCTTGGTCCTGTGAAGGCTCGTTGCCTCAGTGTAGGGGAATGCCAGGACAGGGAAGCGGGAGTGGGTGGGTTAGTGAGCAGGCAGGTAGGGGGTTTTTGGAGGGGAAATGAGGAAAGGGGATAATATTTGAAATGTAAATAAAGAAAATATCTAATTAAAAAAAAAGAGGCCCCCTGCTTCCTTTCTGCAAGTTTCCTGGTGTTTCAGCTGTATATACCCTCTCCCCTTCTTTCTGAGTCTTGGGACATAGGGTGGTGAGAGAGGGTCTCTACTCTGCAGAAAGGCTCCTATCAATTTGTTTGCTATACCCATTGCCCCTAGTTTATAGTACTTTGATTTTAAAAGAAAAGTTTTTCAGGCCACAGCCGGGTGAAGAGACTCATGCAGAATCTGACAGGGAGTCAGCTCTCCTCAGCACTGGCTAAATGTGAGGCTTGCTTTGCGAAAGAACCAGTCCTGTGACGAAAATCCTAGTTGGGCTGCAGCCTGCACAGGGCTGCGGGTGAACACAGCCTAGATGATCTATTTGTTCTTGGCTGACTAGAGATGGCACTCTGTACATCTGGGTTTAATCAACCGCTGGCCAGTTACTAAATACTAGAATACCCAGGGAGAGTGTCAGTTGGTGCCTTGTTTTCAGCATGTTAGAAGTACACGTGCTTTGCTGCCCTAGAGCATGACATAAAATTACAGGGCTTTAGTCTCCTTTCCAGAGGTTCCTGAAGAAGGCTTGCTGGGGTTGCTTTTTTAAAAATAAGCAAGCAAGCAAACAACGAAACAACTTTGAGCCAACAAATTCTTTTCAAACAAGTTTCTTCTGGAAGCCAGGATTTTGTTTCCTTGCCAAGGGAGCAGGTTCTCTCTGAGTTGCAGAGGGTACCTCCAGTGAGCTCTGGAGAGACTTGAGGATGCTGAAGGAGGCAGCATAATCTTCCTGCCAATGTCCTTTGCAGTGTATTAGGTGTAACATCACATGCCAAGAGAGAGACCCCTCCAGGACAGAACAACCCAGCTGGGAGACAGGAGCATACATCTACACACAGTGAAATGGCCAGACTTAGGAAAAGAAGAACATTCCCAGATGGAACACGCAGAACAATGGAGGATGTGCCCATGGCTCAGTCTCCTGGGCTAGGTGAGAAGTAGGAAGGGGAATAAGAAGAGGTCAGGGCTTCCATGCTGGGCTTTCAAAACTATGTGATAGTGAGATCCTGCCTACAATAGTGACAGTGGTCCTCAGGGGCACTAGCAATCTGCTAAGCTGTTGCCCATATCAATTCTATATTATTATTAAAGCATACAAATGCTTTCTGGTGGATGCTGCTCTATTCTTTAGACGAGAGAAGAGCAGATCAGAGAGGTTAAGAAACACATCCAAAGTCACACAGCTGGTATGATTAGGGGTCTAGGATTTGAGCACAAGAGTCCATTTCTAAAGTATCAACTTTTCTCTTCTAATGGTTGGGAAGCAATGCCCCAGCTGCTTCAGGTTCTGTTTGTCTTATCAGTAGACCCTGGTTGCCCTTTTCTTGGTACTATTTTGCTTGTTTGTTTTGGGTCTTACTCTAAAGCCCAGGCTGGTCTCTATGTAGCTTGGGCTGGCTTTCAACTTGTGATCAACCTGCCTCAGTCTCTTGAAAGCTAGAGTTAAAGATGAACATCCCCATGGGGCTGATTCGTGCTGCTTTTGTGGTGTTTCTGCAGTGAGTAGTCTTGGAAGTCAGCAGTGATGTTGCTTTCTGGAACAGAGGACAGGCATGCTTACTACTCATTGTGGAAGACTCGAGTTCTGTAAACACTGGCTTCCTCTTCTGTTAGACAACTCATCTGCATAGCAGACATCAGCTGCCCCTTCATGGTGCTCTGCAGGAATTCGAACTCAGCAGACCCTCCCTGAGAGACCATGTTCTTGCTGCTTTCTGTGCCAGCAGTAGTGAACGCCTTTGTTACTGACCCTGGAGTTCCATGTCTCCTGCTCATGGCTCCTTGAATTTTGTTAAGACAAGTTCTCTGTCTAAGTCACTTTTCTATTGCTGTGATAAAACACCTTGACCAAGGCAACTTATAGAACGAAGGATTTATTTGGTTTCTGGCTCCAGATGGGTAGAGTCCATGGTGGCAGAGCAGAGGCAGCCAGGCATGGTGGCAGGAATAGCAAACCGAGAGAGCTCACATCTTGATCCTCAATCAGGAAGCAGGGACAGTGTACTGAGGCACAAGTCTTTAAATTCTCAAAGCCCATTTCCTGTGACATACCTCCTCCAGTAAGGCTATACCTCCTTCTTAATCTTATCCAAACAGGGCCACCAAATATTCAGATATCTGAGGCTATAGGGGGCACACCCATTCAAACCACCATACCAGTAGTTTTTAAGTAGAGAAAAATCTCAAATCCTTCATAGATCTTGATAGAGGTGTGTGTGGTGTGTGTATATGTGTGTGTCAGGGCAGTTGTATTTGTGTGTGTGGTATCTGTGAGTCTGTGGTATGAGCGTATGTGTGATATGTGTGGGTAGTGTGTAGGGTGTGTATGTGATATATGATGTATTTGTCATGTGTGTGATATGAGTTTTTGTGGTGTGTGTATGTGTGGTATGTATATGATGTGTGGTATGTGTTTGTGTGGTGTGTGTATGTGTGGTGTGTGTGATGTGTGTATATATGTGAGTGTGGTATATGGTATGTATGTGTGTATGGTGTATGTGTGTGTTGTGGGTAGGGTGTGTGTGTGATGTATGATGTATGTGTCATATGCCATGTGTGTGGTATGTGTATATGTGGTATATGTATAGTGTGTGTGCATGTGTGGTGTGTACATGTATAGTGTGTGTGTAATGTGTGGCATATGTATGGTGTGTGTGTGGTGTGGTATATATGTATAATGTGTGTGTGTGTGTGTGTGTAGCATGTATGTGTGTGTGGTATGTGTGAGTGCATGTGTATATTCTGTACACCCATTCTTACACATGGGGGTTAGATGATATAGAAATTAGGAAGACTGCCTTTGACAGTAGGTTTGATCCAGAGGCAGGATGATGGAGAATCCTCTTTTCCTTGGAGGATAGATGATCTTTTTGTCTTACTCAGGACTCCAAATGACTGTTGGAGGCTCATCCATGTGGTGGGGGGCTTTCGGTTCCACTCTACTGAGATTAAAACCTGCCACTGTGGTGCTGGTGGGATGGGCTGGCTGAGGTGGAAAAGGTGCTTGCTGCAAGCCTAACAACCTGAATTCCAACCTGCAAGGTAAGGTGAGGCACACCCAATAATAATAAAAATAAATCTTAAAAAAGTAGAAGGAAGAAAGATGGTCAGACACCATGTGTCTGAATTAGGACTAGAATTTAAACTCTCTTAATTCAAGCTCTGTGTCAGCTTTATGAACTGGTCCACAACTGGCCCTCGGGAGACAAAAATCTTCCCAGGAGCTTCAGTTTAATCCTTATGGAAGACAATGACAGACTGGTTGGTCTCAGGTAGTGGGGCAATCTTGTGACTAATTCCTTCCTTAAGGGCTTCCTATCACTAGCTGGACTGTGGCCACTTTGGGAGATGTTTACAAAGCCAGGAATTATCCCTTAACCCCTCCCCCATGACTAATGATAGAAAGGCTCCTTCTGCTCCTTCTAGGGAAGGACAAAAACCCCAGAGGGTTCTGCTTCAACTTGCCTGCCCTAAAGTCTCACAGAGTGGAGACTGCCAAGAGGTGCCCGAGACCTGGGACTCAAATCAAATAAAATCTAATTGAGGAACAAAAACCCTTTTCTTGATGGACTAATTGTAGGAAACTCCTTGGGTACCCACATAGCTGGTTCCTTACTGACTTCCCTTTAAATATCTTGACTCTTTTTTCTTAAGTCCCTCCCTCCTCAATAGCCCCATCATCCTTTATAGTGGCTACAGCTTATTCAATTAAGATTTTTACTCAGTATTCTGAAGAGAAGGCAGCGCTGGAGTCGTGAGTATAAACTGTGGCTTCATCTTTGATGTAATGAGGATTACAACAGATAATTTACGACTTCCCATGTGATGTGCTAAGTATTATTTAATTTCATTCTCTATTCACATTGTTTCCACTTTACAGGTAAGAAAACTAAGCATGGAGTTGCAGTGAGTTGCCATGGTCTCGTGACCAGGATTCAGGTTCACATCATGGGATTTTTGAGGAGCGAAGTGTCCTGAGTGGTGTTTCCTTCTCAGGATGCCCATATAATTTATACAATGAAAATCTTAGCTACAAAGCCTTTGGAACAGACAGAAACTACATTGTTGTGGGGCAGTGGACCATGAGAAGTAGCCTGGTCCTTGGTTGAGCTAAAGGCTTTGAAGCCTTGGGGGACCCTGTAAGGATGGAAGGAACTTTGCCTGCTCCCGGGCAACAGTCCCCTGTCATGTAGCTGCAACCCTCCCATAAATTTGTGGCCATTAGTCACATAAGAGCAATGCTCCAAGCCCTTCCACACATAGACGAGGCATCCCTAACATCTCAGATCAAGAAAATAGGAAAGGAAACCTGACCTGTGGTCACATAGGCTCAAGAAGAGAACTCTATGCTAATGAGGTAACTAGAGGTCCAGAGGGCATTGCCAATAAAATTCTCTTCCTAGACATTTATCCCTGCAAAAGGTATTTAATCTCAGGCCCACCCTGAGAAGTGGGGTATGGTTTTACACATCCACTTTCCACCATGACAATAAATGGTTTGGAACCATAGACTGTATCTTTTCATTGGGATCTGCTGTGGGGAGCTATGGGGAAGACCTTTGCCTACAGATGTCTAATTTCCTGTAGATGGTCTCTCTGTATTCCCAGTCACAAATGCTGCCACGCCTGCTGCCTGTCAAGTCTAGGACAATCATGGAGGGACCAGCCAAACTCCCCTTCCTCAACACCCTGGCCCTGGGTTAGATCCAGCCCTCGCTTGACTCTATTCTCTGCTCTTCTGTGACTCTCAGCAGTGCCTGGGTATCCAAGGGTCTGAGAATCTCATAGCCCCAGCCCAGGGATTCCCCCTGTGAGAACCCTGTCAGAAACAGCAGACCAGATCCCCACAACCAAGGATGGGGGCTAACAGCTGGACTGAAACTTTCCATTCTGCCCAGGATTGCCTGGGGGAGGACAGATAAGGAAATGGCCTAAACAAAGAACCACATTGCCTAGGGTGAGGCCATCATGGGAAGTGACTTGACCAAAAAAAAAAAAAAGACAATGTCAGGAAAAACCACAAATACAAGGTGGGCAGGACAGGGCCAAATGGCACAGACAACCTCCCCATTTGAGTTGACCAATAATTTTAAATGTTGCTCAGGGTAACCAATTGCAGTTGTCCAACTCAGGCGAACACTGAACTCCTCACCAAAATGTGTATAAAAAGTGTATGCTTTGTGAGCTTGGGGTCTCCTCTTGCCTGCATGCTGGGGGACCGCATTGTACGTTGGAACAATAAATTTCTTGTGGATTGCAGCGATTCCAGTCTCTGTGGCCTTATTGAGTGGAGGTCTTCTGATGGACTCTTACACCCCAAAACAGCTCTGGCTTTCCCACATCTCAGACTGGGCTTTCCCACTCTGGAGCAGTGCCTACAGCTCCACACTTAGCTGCGTGGGACAAGTGCAGTCAAACTACCTGTGTTCTGCCTCCCGTGGTACCATGCCCTGTGGCAAAATGGATGAGGGACCCACAACCCTACACATTGTAGAGTGTTAATACTTAAATACAAAGCTAACTTTTATAATCACTCTACAAGAATAGATGGTTTTCCTTATGTTTCTGTTATTATTTTATGAGTAACTGAGGTGTATTACAACCTCAAGTAGTCTTGAAGGTCAAAAAGTGGGGAAAAAAGTTTTGCTCATTTATTTTACTATTTATTTGTTTTTAGACTTTAGAATTTTATTTTATGCATATGAATATTTTGCTTGGATGTATTGTTTATATTTTATCTGTGTGCCTCGTGCCTTCAGAGGCCAGAAGAGGGAGTTTGATCCCCTGGGACTAGAGTTATGGATGGTTAGAGGTTGCCATGTTCTGGGCACTGTACCCATCCATACTTCACATGAGTAACAAGTGCTTTAAATTTTAGAGTCACCTCTCTGGCCACTGCACCTCCCCTAAAACTTTGAAAGTTTTTTTCTACTCACATTTGTGTTTTTGATCTATTAGTTGGACATAATCAAATTTGCTATCCAAGAATATAAAGCAAAGACCACGCTAAGGAAGAAAAGTTAAGTATGCACAGTGAGTTCAAGTAACTTGCAAGAATAGCAGAATTTATAAAATGCAAGTTAATAGCCCATTCAATGTGTTACATAATAAAAACCATGAGACAGACAGGAATGTAAGTCCTTGGAAACACTCAGGATGTTCAGTTCTGTACAAAAATATGCTCTGTCTAGAAATGTCAATGAAATTTTTGGTCAGTAGGTCAGTTAACTCAAATTTTAAAAAGGCAGAAGACTTAAGGACTGAAGATATATCCCAGAGGAGAGCCCTAGTATCAATCCTTAGCCCAGGATGGAATCTGATAGGAAAGAAACCAGCCCTATAAGACAACAACATTTAAAAGTTGTCAAGATGTAACTAGACTCTACAGCAGCACATTTAAGGGATAACAGAGTGAAGGAAATAATTGGAACAAAAGCCAGTAAGGTGAGGCTGGAATCATGAAATGCAGACTCGGGGCAGGGTGACACAGTTCAAGTCCTTGAGCAGAATGGCAGCTAGACAGATGCACCCCTATTAGGAATTCATCGAACTGTATTTGACTTGTGGATTTTATGCTTCTTTAGACAATGTCTTTAATTAAATTATTTTCCACAGATATATAAAAGCATCATAATAGGAACAGAGTATAGTGTGACATGTTGATAGGTATACATTTTGTATTATTCTTTTTTTTTTTTTTTGGTTTTTCGAGACAGGGTTTCTCTGTATAGCCCTGGCTGTCCTGGGACTCGCTCTGTAGACCAGGCTGGCCTCGAACTCAGAAGTCCGCCTGCCTCTGCCTCCCAAGTGCTAGGATTAAAGGCGTGTGCCACCACCGCCTGGCTTGTATTATTCTTAAATCAAGTCTTAAATCAAGTTAAGCTTATGTCCTGGTCACTTATGCCCTGTGAAGAGGCACTCTGACCAAGGCAAGTCTTATAGAAGAAATCATTCCATTGGGGGTTTGTTCAAAGTTTCAGAGGTTTAGTTTAGTATTATTATGATGGGAGCATGGCAGCACACATGGTGCTGGAACAGTAGTTGAGAGTTATATCCTGGTCCATAGGCAGAGAGAGAGAGAGAGAGAGAGAGAGAGAGAGAGAGAGAGAGAGAGAGAGAGAGAGAGAGAGAGAGAGAGAGAAGACTGGGTCTGACATGGGCTTTTGAAACCTTAAAGCCCACCCCCAAATAGGTCATGTTTCCTAATCCTTCTAAGCATTCAAATATATGAGCCTATAAGGACTATTTTTTTATCCAAACCACCATATTCCATTTACTGCCCCCCCATATGCTTGTAAATAGTCTATCATAATCTCAACACTGTTTAAAAGTCCAAAATCCAAAATTGCTTCTGAGACTCATGACAACCTCTTAACTGTAACCCCATATAAAATCAAAATAAAAAAGCAGATTACATACTTTTAACCTACAGAATAGACACACACACACACTCACACACACACACACACTCACACACACACACACTCACACACACACACTCACACACACACATACACTCACACACACACACACTCACACTCACACACACACACTCACACACACACACACACTCACACACACACACTCACACACACACACACTCACACACACACACTCACACTCACACACACACACTCACACACACACACTCACACACACACACACTCACACACACACACACACACACACACACACACACACACACACTCACACTACACATCTCACAGAGAATATGCATTATCATTCCAAAAGGGAGGAAGGGAGCATAGTGAGGAAATGCTAGAGTAAAGCAAGGACTAAAACCACCTGGGCAAACTCCAAACTCTGCATTTCTATGTCTGATGTCAAAGTGCTCTGACCAAGCCAGCTCAGTCAACAGGGAGGGAGTGAGGATTAAAGAAAGAAAAGACAATTAGACAACACTATAACATGACTCCAGTCAGTGCTGAGACTGAAGTGGGTTTATTTTTTCCTGTCTGCTTTTATATTATTCTAGGTACTACAAAGATATGGTCAGTTCCTAAGGCACAGACAAAGTAGTCAAGAAACAAACAAGAAAAGTTAAGAAACAAATAAAGCATAAACAAAGGCCCCATGATTACTGTATTCAGGGTCTTAACAAGACCCATCAAGATACAAAGAACACATTCCTCAGCTGTATACATCTTGAGCCTATGACCTTGTCCTAGCTCAATGTCAAGTTCCTGCCAAATCCTTAGAAGGTGGGCCCCAAAATCTCTCCACAGCATTCTTCAAATCCCCAACTCCTTTCAGTTTTGCTAACTGCAATTACTTCTCTTTTTTGGGCTAGTTCTGCACACATTCTGCAGCTCTCCTTGGCATGTATCCCATGACTCTGGCATCTCCAGCATTTTGCAGTCTCCAATGAAATCCAAGCTTTACTTTCACAGCTTCACACAATGACCTCCCTGGGAACTCCATGCAGGGACACCCCTGACACACTCCTGGTCTCAGTGGCTTTCCTGAGCCACAGAGGGAGATTCCATAACCCCTTTCTTATATTCTTGACTCTAAATCCAGAACTATGTGGCTGAAGCTGCTAATTTCTATTGCTTGCTGGAGCTGGAACTTGGACCCCACTTTCAATTATATTTGCATCTGCTTTCTGTTGTTGATGGGTTCCTTCACTGATTAACCCTTTCTTTAATTCTTTTTCACAAGTTGGAAGCTTAGCTGGGTGGGGTCTTGCCCTGAGGTCACCACTGCCTTAGTTCCACTACGCATCTGCTTTTCTTTAAACTTTTTATCTCCTTAAGCACAAGACTTGGCTCCAACATCACCTTTCTGGGGCCGCTTTTCTCTTCAAACTGCACATTTTGTGTTGCTGTTTGTCCAGTTTCTTCACTGTAGACCTGCATAAGACTGATTACTAATAACCACACGACAGCATCAACACTAGGTTGTCTTGAAATCTCCTTTGCCAATGCCACCAATCCAAAACTCCAATTTAGCTTCAGGTAGATTTTTAGGACAAGGGAAAATAAGTAGCCACATTCTTTGCTAAAATATCACAAGAAGAGTTTCTAGAGCACTTGTTCATATTATTTCTCTACGAAAAACCTCTTGAGTTGTGCCATTATAATTTACACCACTCTCTTCACTACTTTCATGCTCTGACTAGAATGGCTCATTAAACCCTGCTTAAAGCATTCAACTGCCTTTCTAGTCCTAAAGTCTTCCACATTTCTCTAAACAAAAGCATGCTCAGGACTCTGTTCCCTGGTACCAACTTCTGTCCTAGTCACTGTTGTTCTACTGCTGTGAAGAGATACTGCCACCAAGGCAATCATTATAAATGAAGTCATTTAATTGGAAGCTCGATTAAAATTTCAGAACTGAGAGCTATATCCTGATCCATAGGCAGAGAGAGAGAGAGAGAGAGAGAGACAGAGACAGAGACAGAGAGAGAGACAGAGAGAGAGAGAGAGAGACAGAGACAGAGAGAGAGAGACAGAGAGAGAGAGAGAGACAGAGACAGAGAGAGAGAGAGACAGAGAGAGACAGAGAGAGAGAGAGAGACGGAGAGAGACTGGGCTTGACATGGGCTTCAGAAACCTCAAAGCTCACCAGTAACACACTTCCTCCAACAAAGCCACACCTCTCAATCCTTCTAATATTTTCAAGTAGTGCCACCTCCCTGGTGACTAAAATGTATGAACTATTGGAGTTATTCTTATTCAAGCCACCACAGCTTAAGTCTTCATAAATATTCATCACTACGTTAAAAACTTTAAACCCCTTCTTTCAGCTCTTTAAATATCTCATTTCAGTAAGTAGAGTTGCTATTAAGTTTTAGAGTTTCTATGTATTCTGGAGGTTGATCCTGTTGGATGTATAGCTCATATATACTTCCTCCTGTTCTGTAGACTGTCTCTTTACTCTGATGGTTTTGGTAACACTGGACTTGGGAAATGCATTTGAGAGAATTCCTTCTCTATATTTTTATTTCTAGAAAAAATTTAAGAGAATTGGAACAGGAGATAAGTATGATCAAAATACATTTTATGCTTATATGAAATTTTCAAAGAATAAGTAAAAATAGTATATTAAAAAAGAAAAATTGGCATTAGTGTTTAAGTGTTTGGTAAGATTTAATAGTGAAGCCTTCTGGTTCTGGGCTTTTCTTCAGTGGAGAGTTCATTACTGATTGAATCTCATTACTTGTGGTTTGGCCTGGTCAAGTTTTTTATTTCCTCATGACTCAATCTTGGTAAGATGTATGAGTTCAAGAATTTTTTCCATTTCTTGTAGGTTGCCATATTTGTTAGCATGTAGTTAATAATAACCTGTAATAATCTTTTGTATTTTTGTCATGACAACTGTTAGTCACTTTTCTCATTTTAGTCTATGAGTTTGCCATTGTTGATTGTCTTTGTTGGTGTATTGTATCAGTTTTTCAATCTATTCCATGTATTTCTGTTCTAATAATAATTATTCCTAGATTTATTTGGATTAAGTCAAAACCAAGTCAGGTTTTAGTTTTTGGTCCACAGTTTCTTGCTATGTAGCAGTAGGTGACTTATTTAGAAGCATTTTTTTTTTCTGTAGGCATTGATTGCTATAAATTTCCCTCTCATTGTTTCTTTTTCTGTGTGTTGAAGGTTTTTATATTTGTGTCTCTATTTTCATTGTTTTAAAAATTTTACTTCTTAAGTTTAAATTTTTGAGAATTTCATATACTAGTAGTGTATTTAAATCATTTCCCCCTCCCTCTCTTCCTTCCAACTCTTCCCATATCCCAACCCCCAAATTCATGGCTTCTTTTCCTAAATTACTATGTATACACACAGCTTACTGAGTCCATTTGGTATTGCTCACAAGTATATGTATATGTGTATGTGTATGTATATGATGTATATATGTATGATGTATATGATACATATATATGCATATGTGTATTATGTATATGCATATGTATATGTATACACACACATATGTGTGTGTGGTGGGAGCATGTACATGCTATGGATTGCTCAGAAGTCACAGGTCACAGGTCACAGGTCAGAGGACAGCTTAGCAGAGTCAGTTCTTCTACAGTGTGGGTTCTGAGTATTGAATTCAGGTTTTTAGGCTTAATGATAATTGTCTTGACTATTTGAACCATATTAATGACTCCAAATTTTTTTCAATCACTTTTTGGCTTTCTTCTTTGATCTCTTAGTGTTTACAAGTAAGTTGCTCAATTTCCATGTATTTATGTAGCTTATAAAGCTTTTTTTGTAATTAATTTCTAGTTTTATAGCACTATGCTTAGAAAAGATAAAACAATTTCAATTTTCCTTCTAGTACCTTCTGTAGGCCTGGATTTGTAGATAGATGTGTTTGAATTTGACATTGTTATGGAATATCTTGTTTTCTCCATTTATGTTAATTGAAAGTTTTGCTGGGTAGAATAGTCTGGGCTGGCATCTGTGGTATCTTAGAGTGTACAAGACATCTGTACAGGCCCTTCTGGCTTTTAGAGTCTCTGTTGAGAAGTGAGGTATAATTCCAGTGGATCTTCCTTTATGTATTACTTGGTCTTTTTCCTTTACAGCTTTTAATATTCTTTCTTTGTTCTGCATGTTATTGTGTTTTGATTATTATATGGCATGGGGACTTTCTTTTTCTGGTCCAATCTATTTGGTGTTCTGTAAGCTTCTTGTACATCTCCTTCTTTAGTTTAGGGAAAGTTTCTTCTGCATTTCTATTAAGTATATTTTTCTTGGTTTCTGAGCGAGGATCTTCTCCTTCCTCTATTCTGATTATTCTTAGATTTGGTCTTTTCATAATCTCAAGGATTTCCTAGATGTTTTGTGTCAGAAACTTCTTATATTTAGCATTTTCTTTACTGCTGTATCAATTTCTTCTATTGTATCTTCTATGCCTGTGATTCTCTCTTCCATCTCTTGTATTTTGTTGGTGATACTTAAGTGTGTAGTTTCTGTTCACTTACCTAGATTTTCCATCTCCAGGATTCCCTCAGTTTGTGTTTTTTTTTTATTGTTTCTATTTCTGTTTTCATGTTTTGAACAGTTTTATTCATTTTTTTCAACTGTTTGCGTTTTCCAGGATTATTTTTTAAGGGACTTGTTCATATTCTCCTTAAGAGCCTCAATCATCTTCATAAGATTGGATTTAAGGTTATATTTTCTTTGCTTCAGTTGTGTTGGAATATCCAGAGTTTGCATAGTAGGATAGCTGGGAGATGGTGGTGCCATATTGCCCTAGGTATTGTTGAGTGTGTTCTTACACTGGCTTTTAGTCATTTGAGTTTGGAGCTGTCATGGGTTTATGTACTGATTTCCGACTTTATCTTTTTTGGGTGGATTTTTTGGATGTTTTTCCCCTTGCTTTCTGTTTTTTCTCTGGTCTTCTGGCCTAAGTGTCCCAATAGTGTATCTCCAGTGGGGTTTGGTGGGCAGTATGACCTCTGGGGTTTTGGGTGCTTGTGTTGCCTCTGGGCTTCTGGAATTCCAGTGACTTCAATGGCCTCTGGGGTTCCAGGTCCATGGGGTTCCTGGGGTTTTTAGTACTGGCATTGCCCCAGGTAGAGTGGAAGTCTTTTGCAGGGGTTGTTGGTCAGAATATGGAGCCCAGGGGAGGGGTGCCTGCTGGGAACTGCTGGATGAGATAATAGGACAGAAACATAAGTGTGTAGATGGCAGTTTGGGAGGCCAGTCATGCCACCTGTATATTTTTTCTTTAAAATTTACATTCATTCATTCATTCATTCATTGTGTTGTATATGTGTATTGGTGCACATGTCATGGTTTGTTTGTGAGGCAGAAGGCAGCTCTCAGGAGTTGGTTCTTTTCTTCCACTGCATCAGTCCCAGGCTTTGACCTCATCTATTAGGCTTGGTAACAAGCACCTTTCCTATTGAGCCATGGCAATAGCCCAAGCAGTATATTTTCAAATAACCTGATTTGGGCTCACTGCATCTTTCTTCTGTGTGATATTCCACTCTCAGACTTTAAGTCTGTCCTGAGTAGTTCTTACTTTAGGATTTCTATTTGATTTTTAAGAAAAGTTTCAGTCTCTCTGTTAACTTCTCTGTTTAATATTAAGTCTTATCTCGAGTTTTCTTGACGTTCATCAAATTTCCTGAAAACATCTATCTTAAGTTCGAAAGTCTTCCATAGAAGGAGTTGAAGTTTAGTTACCTTATTTTGACGAGTAGAATCAGGTTTTCCTAAAAGTGCTTGACACTTGTTAGCATGCAACATTGTTTCAGTATCAAAGAATTAGTGGAGTTTTTAATTGTTGTTATTGTTTTTGTTTTTTGTTTTTCCATCTTTTGCGACTTAACTCCTTTATGCCTGGCTTTCCAGGCTTTCAAGCAGGCTCTTTGTTGAAATCTGATTCTGTGGTTGTTCCTGTTTCAGCATTAGATGGCAGCCTCAGGACAGTTCTACTTCAAGTCTGACCTCAGTGGGGTGTCAGTGTTTCAGCATTAGAGGATAATCTAAGCTCAGACTAATCTAATCAAGTCTTCAAGACAGAAGAAGAACCTAGAACTGATAGTTTGCTCTCACTAGCCTCTCCTTGGAATCAGCATATGCCCAGATAGCTCATGTCCATGACCTGTGCTTAGTTGTTGAAGAGCCAGTCAGGCTCTGGAAGACTCACACTGAAGGGATTGGCCTTGGGTCCTGTGCCACGGATGTGGTCAGTAATGCTGCGAACTTTGCCGCATCGTGAGCTCATACTCCGTGAAGACTGACAAGACACTGGCTTTCATGAACGGCTTCCCCTTCTGCTGCCAGAGATTGGTAGAAGGGTATTTGAGGAAGTTAGTTGCCCAGCTACCACAGTCCCAGCTGCTCATAGGGGTTGAGAGGCTCTTTCTGGCATGTTGAAGGTCTGGACATAATTTCTGCCTTAAGTACCGAGGAAGTATCTCCATGCTGAGCTGCTTAATTAGGGGTTGGAGAGGCAACTCTTCCCTGCTTGTCTCCCTATGCCTTGCCTCTTTTTAAATTAAACTACAACCAGGCACTGTAGTCTCTCTCTGGACTTCCTTAGCGTTTGTGAAGGCAGTTTGGGGTGTTATCCACACTGTTCAAAGAGGCCACATGGTATGCAGTCACTGATAAGGGGATACTAACCCAGAATCTCGGAATACCCTAGACACAATTCGCATATCAATAGATTTCTAAGAAGATGGAAGGAGAGACCCCTGGTCCTGGAAAGACTGGATGTAGGGGAACGCCAGGACAGAGAAACGAGAGGGGGTTGAATGGAGAAAAGAGGGAGGGAAGGGGGCTTATGGGACTTTCGGGGAGGGAGGAAACGGGAAAGGGGAAATGATTTGGAATGTAAATTAAAAAAAAAACAAAAAAAACAAAGAGGCTCTTTTCTGGGAGCGGTGATCCTTGGAGGCTCTTATTCAACCGCAGTCCTACCCCTCCCATCATTTCCTGTATCTTTATCTTACTTTATAATAAGAATGGGCCACCAATAAAAGTGCTTACACTGTTATGAGTCAGGTAAGCGTTATTTATGGATCACACCGACTTGCAGTTGAAAGGAACTGAAGTCATATGTCAGAAATGGAATGACAGAAAATGCCCTTGTCATGATAGCCAGCTCCTCCTTTCTCTTATTCTAATGAGAGAATTTCTCATATACTCAACAATAGCTTGAAAACATATTATATTTTAGCTTCTTACTTCTTCTGAATTCTTTCCCCTAAAGGGTTTGTTCCTTTTTACCCCCTTTGTGGACAAAAGAAGCATATAAATTCATATTATTTAGAACACCCAGTGGCTTACTCTGACTACTAATGTGAATTTACTTCTGAAAGACCTATTCTCAGAACTCTCTGATTTATTGTTTTAATTCTGACTTGTTACCTCCCAAGCAGCTAGGAGACTATTATCCCAGGTTTAAAATAAATGAGCTTCCCGGGCTGCCTCCCTGTTACTGGAGCTCATGTTTTTCCCTCTATTCCTGGATCGTCTTTTGCTTAAGCAGCGGCTTTTACAGGAAGTGCTTTCTGACTGCAGGGGAGGTTCCTGCTTCTCTCATGTGTGCCTCATGTCATTCTTTTCATGTTGGATTTCACAGAGAGTTGGGCTGGCTACAGAATAGTGTGTTCAAAACAGTGTTTCCCTTAGTGGGGAATTAATCCCAGCCCCCATTGCTGCAGACACAGTGACACCAAGCTAATTCTCACGCTTCCTACCCAACCCGACCTTCACTGTCTCAGAACAAATAGACCTTCCTATTCGCCTTGGCATCCATAAATTGCACAATGATGTGTCCTTGTGTGATTCGGAAGATGAAATTTTTCTACACCAATTTTATTTATTTATTTATTTATTTTTTAGCTCTTGGAAGCCACGAAGCCATGTGTCTTTCCTTCTCTTTGGGAAATTTGATTTTATTATTTACCAACAGTTTTTAACCCTTCCATGATGGTTTGTATATGCTTGGCTAAGGGAGTGGCACTATTAGAAGGTATGACCCTGTTGGAGTAGGTGTGTCACTGTGGGTGTAGGTTTAAGACCCTCACCCTAGCTTCCTGGAAGCCAGTCTCCCACTAGCAGCCTTCAAATGAAGATGTAGAACTCTCAGCTCCTCCTGCACCAGCGTGCCTAGATGTTGCCGTGCTCTTACCTTGATGATACTGGACTGAACCTCTGAACCTGTAAGCCAGCCCCTATTAAAAGTTGTCCTTCATAAGACTTGCCTTGGTCATGGTGTGTGGGACTGAAAGGCAGCCTGTGTTTTGGTTGAGCAAGGCTTACTCAGGGGATCCCCGCAGCTAATTCTGCAAGGGACAGAACTGTGGAGGCCCTCAGCTCCATAATCCTCTGGCAGTTGGCCACACAGCCCCTGGTTCTCTGTCTGGACTCCACCCCCACAGTCCCCTGGCAATAGGCAGGTAGGCCTGGCGCACTGTAAGAGGGAGTGCTTGCCCCTCCCCTCTTCTCTTGTTTTCTCTTTTGCTCTTCCTTGCCCCCTCATTGTGCTTCTCTCCACGTGGCCATGGCCAGCCTCTACTTCTCTACCTTCTCTCTCTTGCTCTACTTCTCTATAATAAACTGATTACTTTCTTGCTTTTTTTAGGGTGTAGTTTCCCTCCTTGTGTTGGCGTTTTCCATCTATTATCCTTTGTAGGGCTGGATTTGTGGGAAGATATTGTGTAAATTTGGTTTTATCATGAAATATCTTGGTTTCTCCATCTATGGTGATTGAGAGTTTGGGTATAATAGTTAGGACTGGCATTTGTGTTCTCTTAGGGTCTGTATGAGATCTGCCCAGGATCTTCTAGCTTTCATCATCTCTGGTGAGAAGTCTGGTGTAATTCTGATAGGCCTGCCTTTATAAGTTACTTGACTTTTTCCCTTACTGCTTTTAATATTCTTTCTTTGTTTAGTACATTTGGTGTTTTGATTATTATGTGCCTGGAGGACCTTCTGTTCTGGTCCAGTCTGTTTGGCGTTCTGTAGGCTTCTTGTATGTTCATGGGCATCTCTTTCTTTCGGTTAGGGAAGTTTTCTTCTATAATTTTGTTGAAGATGTTTACTGGCCCTTTAAGATGGAAATCTTCACTCTCTTCTATACCTATAATCCTTAGGTTTGGTCTTCTCATTGTGTCCTGGATTTCCTGGATGTTTTGTGTTATAAGCTTTTTGCATTTTGCATTTTCTTTTGTTGAGTCAATGTTTTCTATGGTATCTTTAGTACCTGAGATTCTTTCTTCTATCTCTTGTATTCTGTTGTTGCTATTTACATCTATTACTCCTGATTTATTTCCAAGGTTTTCTATCTCCAGAGTTGTCTCCCTTTGTGATTTCTTCATTGTTTCTACTTCCACTTTTAGATCCTGGATGGTTTTGTTCAGTTCCTTCACTTGATTGTTTGTGTTTTCCTGTAATTCTTTAAGGGATTTTTGTGTTTCCTCTTTAAGGGCTTCTGCCTGTTGACCCATGTTCTCCTGTATTTCTTTAAGGGATTTTTGTGTTTCCTCTTTAAGGGCCTTTCCCTGTCGACCCATGTTCTCCTGTATTTCTTTGAGGGAGTTATTTAAGTCCTTCTTGAAGCTCTCCATCAGCATCATGAAATATGATTTTAAATCCAACTCTTGCTTTTCCGGAGTGTTGGGGTATCTGGGACTTGCTGTGGTGGGAGAACTGGGTTCTGATGTTGCCAAGTAGCCTTGGTTTCCATTAGTAGGGTTCTTGTGCTTGCCTTTCACCATCTGGTTATCTCTGGTGTTAGTTGGTCTTGCTTTCTATGACTGGAGCTTGTCCCTCTTATGGGCCTGTAAGCCTGTGTCTGTACTCCTGGGAGACCAACTCTCTTCTGGTAAGGTCTGTGTACAGAAGGCTGTGGAGCCGCCTGGCTCCCTGGTACAAATGGCAGCCTGAAGATCTCTGTCCCAGCTGCTCCACTGATTGTCCACCCTGTGCTCTCCCAGCTGTTCCCCTCCAGAGAGAAGGTGGAGACCTCACCTCAGCACTCAGAAGTGAAAGCACTCCTGGGACATCACTCTCTCCTGGTGGGCCATGCACAGAAGGCTGCGGAGCCTCTTGTCTCCCCAGTGCAAATGGTGGCGGGAAGCTACACTCTCTTAAAGAATTATTTTTTATTGTGTGGGTGTTAGTGTGAGTGAGCCTGTGCCGTGGAGTTCTTGTGAGGTCTGAGGACAATTTGTGGGGGTCCTCTCCTCCCATCCTGAGGACTCTAGTAGTCTAGCTTGGTTTCTCCCTTTCTCCTCTCCCAGAATCCATGTGGAAGAATACTCCCTGGGCAAGTCCTCAGGGCACTTCTTAAAATTTCTGCTTATAGATTCCATTTCTTTGGTTTTTGTCCTATCTTCTAGGAGATCTTGATGTTTCTTATAGTTCTAATAATAGATAAATAGTATTTTAATGTGTTGGACTATTTTTTCTTCCTTATGCTTTGGGGTTTCTAGATGTCTCACATCTTTATAGGTATACTGGCTAATATTCTGGCTATTATTTTCAGATTGCCTTTTGATCTCTGAAGTGATCTCTTTATTCATGTTTAGGTATTCCTGCTTTCTGTCACTCTCTCTCATTGTTGGATACATTTGCCATCTCTTTAAGGGGAAGCTTTATTTTCAGCTTAAACCAATGGATGGGAGACTTGGAGCCTTTACAGTAGGGCATGTATTGGTCTCCTTTCTGTTGTCTTAACACAATACTTGAGGCTGGAACTTCATAAAGAGGTTACTTGGCTCACATTTGGAGGATGTCAGTCTAAGATGCAGGTTCTAAAGTGTTTGGCCTCTGGCAATGACCCCCCTCCCCAGTTATAGTTATGATGGAGAGACGTGTTCCCAAGGAGCTAAGCATGTGGGGTGGCCTTGCTTTACAACTTCTCCTGTAAAGGCTAAGAATCCCATGAGACCAGCATTATTTTTTCTGAGGGTGATGCCCTAATTTTGGTGCCCTAATGACTTTGTAGTAAGCCCCACTTCTTAAACATTCTACCATTTTCAGTCCTAGCACATGAACCAGTGGGGGTAGAGGTCTGGTACACATATCCAAGTCACAGCAGGTAGACAATCAGAGGGGGGGGGAAGGGGGAAGGAGGGAGGAAGGGTGAGGGAGGGAGGGAGGGAGGAAGGGAAGGAGGGAGAGAGGGAAAGCACAGCTAGGACTCCTGGAATCATGGAAAAAGAAGGGGTAGCAGATAAACTCTGGGGTAAAGACGAAGGACCAGGTTGATATGAGAACTGGTGTGAGGGCCCACAGAACCAGGCTCTCCCCAGGATTTGCTCTAGGCAACACTTGGAGTTTGGGAGCCAAAAAAGACTCTTGTCTTTGGGCATCACTGGAAGGGGAACAAACTGGCATTTTGAGTCCCTGTGTCAGCTGGTTCCAGAGGTGATGTGACTGTCCTCTCTTGGGTCAGGGTCCAACCCTTGGCAAAGATGTGCATGTGCAGGGTTTTGTTTTTGTTTTATTTTGTTTGATGATCGAAGGGTAGTCAGTGGGTAATTCTTTAGGGCAAATTTGGAATTTGAAATCCTGAAACAAAGAGGGATAAGGTAGTTCACGTGATGGGTGTTTATGGCAGGTCTGGTACATAAGCCTCTGTCCTGACAGAAGAGAGTTCACCCTCTATGGCAAGTATAGTTCAGGGTTGTTTTCCAGTGTAGAGCTGAGGACACAGTCAGACTTGTGCAGTAATTTCAGCCACAGACCTTCATTCACCATCCACTCCAGTCTGCTTTCCAGTCCCGTCTCTGTTCTCATGTCCTTGAACCCATGGTTCCACCCCGTGGCTCCGCCCCGTGGCTCCGCCCCGTGGCCCCACCCCTTGGCCCTAGCTCTAGCATAGCTGTTATGATCTCCATTCTCAGCCATGGCGGCTTCCCTTCTTTTCATCCTCCAGTGTAACCTCGTTCGTATTAAATCAAGGTCTTACTTTGTAGCCATGGCTGGCCTGGAACTTACTCCATAGAGTAGGTTGTCCTCAAACTCGGAGATAGACTCTGCCTCCTAAGCGCTGGAATTCAAGGCTTGTGCCAGCACACACAGATACCTGTCAAGGTTTCTGACCTGGCATAGGCTTCCTTTATGTAATGTATAATATTCCTCTTCCCACTCTTCCCTGTCAGTCACATCAGTGTGATGTTAGGAAGGAGGGAAGATGAGCACATGTTAAAGTTTCCACCTTGGATCAGAAGCCTTAGAAGATGGTTTCTTGATTTCTTTGACTATTTCAAGGAAGGACTTCCGAGATCTTGGCAAATAATTTGTATTTGTTGAAGGTTGGTTGGGAACCCATGGGCATGTCTACCATTCCATGCCCAGGACGGAAGTTAGACTCCTTGCTTATGTGAAGCTGTGTTTGGGTTGTATCAGCAAGCACAGTCCAGATCCAGGGTCAGGCACTGGATTGTCTCCCATGCTTTCTGCCATGGAGGCTCATGGCAGACACTGTGTTCTCCACATTTGCCTCAACCCTTGACGTTGTGCTTGCCCAGATGTGAACATCTGAGGGAAATTCCTTTTTTTTTATTTTTCAAAAAGAAAGTAAAATGTCCGTTCCGTTTTCAAAGACTTAGGTAGGCTCTGATCTGATTACTTGAAACTGAATGAAATTTTATCTTTAGGGAGGAAAAAAGTTTGGAAAGTTTTCCTAAAGGTAGAGATTTCAAGACCTCAGGTTCAGCCTTTCCTTATTTCCCAATAGTCTCTGAAGACTTTTGAATGATCTCTGAGCCTCAATTTAAACATCTGGAAAATATGTCCAGGAATACTGCCTCTGCGGGTTTTTCCTGGGTGTCAAAAATAACATCAAACAAAGAGGGCCTTGTGGCTTGGATGTAGCTCAGTGGTGCAGAACTTGCCTAATATGAGTGAAGTCCTGGGTTCAGTCCTCAGTACTGAAAGAAGAAGCACACTTGTAAACATGAGGTAATGAAAGTTATTGTTCAGAAGGGTCCGCACTGTTAAGACAACCCTTACAACTGCTGTAGACCCACTGGGCATTTGGCAAAATGTGAACGTGAGGTAAGTCATGATCTGTGCTGTAGCAGGTGTTGGATACGGGTGTGCTTATTTGTGTAACAAGTAATCTTGGTCTAGTGAGAGGAACAGGGGATGTAACTGGATCTTCCCCTTGTGGAACACAGCTGAAGATTTTCACTGTGCCAATTGATCCAGGATGGATTCCATCTGTATTCTTTGTGTAGAGAAAATAAGAGGACAGGATGGGAGCATTGTTATGGATGCTATAGATGAGTGGTAACTTAGGTGGTCTGTTGCAGCCAGCTCTCAGGCTGCATGAGTACTTATACCTTAGTACTTGGCCTTTCTGCTTTTTAAATGTGTACCTAAAACCCTGTCTTACCATCCCATGCATTCCATTCCTTCTGGTATCAATCTATTTATTTGCCTGTCTGCCTGCCTATCTATCTATCTATCTATCTATCTATCTATCTATCTATCTATCTATCTATCTATCTATCATCTATCTATCTATCTATCTATCTATCTATCTATCTATCTATCTATCTATCTAACTATCTATGTATGTATCTTAGCTCTGGATTACTTATTCTTTATATTAACACTTAATATAAAGTGTTATATTGTGCATAAAATGTAAACACAATGTAAAAAGAATTCTGCCTAATTCTTACGAGGTATGTCTTGACTCCTGGCCTATATTTAGCAGGTCCCCTGAGCTTAGGTGTCAGCTCATGTAGTTTCATTCATAGGTTCCTTTTTGTCCATCCATTTCTCTTACCTTTTTACAACATGGTTCAATATTCTAAAAAATAAAGCAAACATATTGCATGCTCTACTTAAAAAAAAAACATTTTGCATTTTACAAAGCAGCTCAACACAAAAGTGCTATAGGAATAGTGTTTTGTAGGCATCCAAGCAGTTCTTTTGAATGGTTATACTTTATTTTCACGTTTATCTTACTTTGGTCAAGTAAAAACATTTTAAATGTAAGATAAAAGTGGCATATTAGGGGATGTTTGTCTTTAAAGAGCTGTGACATTTTGCTAGCTTTCGAACTTGATTCAGTTTCCAGCAATTATAATTATGCAGACGATCTCAGGCAAGCCATCTTTCATAAAGTGAGGTCTCGACTGCTCTTGTCACCATGCCTTACCTCATAAATGGCACTTTAAAAAGCAAGGTGCTCAAACTGCTACAAAGCAACACCGGGGAAGAGCACATCGATTAGACTGCCAGGGGGAGCTGGGGAGGGGCTCTGGAGAGAGGCCTCAGCAGTCAAGAGCATGCGCAGCACCGTGGCCCAGGCAGAGGATCAGAATTCAGCCCCAGTACCCGGATCAGAAGGCTCACAGCCACCTGTTACTCCAGCTCTAGGGGATCTGATCTAGCGGATTTGCTCTGGCCTCCATGGGTACTCACCTGCATGTGTGTATGTACGTACAGGCAGTACATACACATACAAAAAGATTTTTAAAAAGAACACCAATTCGGTTGCTATTGTCAATACCCAAATAATAGTAACTTAGCTGAGATAGCAATTTCTTTCTGTGTAATGCGCTCCCAAAGAGACATCCTGATCTGCAGAACCTTGCACAACAGAAAGGATTTTACAGATACTATTAAGGTTATAGTCCTTGACATAAGGATTGCGTCATGAGTTACCTGGGTAGACTTTTAAAAGAGAGAATTCTTTCGGGTCTGTGCTCTAAGAGAGCACAAGTTCTCTTTCCCACATTAGTCACAAAATTACCATTCCATTAACTTTTCTGCTGTTACAGCGGAAGTACGTTAGAGAGATAGGAGAAAGATTTAACTAACCTGTTATTTCTGGCTTTGAAGATGGAGGGGTAACCACAGGCCAAGGAGTAGCAGTGGCTTCCAGAAATGATAAAACACGAGACACCGACACTTCCAACTAAGCAAAGAAAAACAAAACAAAACAAAACAACAACAACAACCACAAAAAGAGAGATAGGACTATCTATCTACAAAGGTTCTGTCAACACTGTCTTTCCCAGTGGCATGTATCTCTGTGACATACCTAAGAGATTCATGGCGTTCTGAAGAATTTTGTATCAGCAGACATGTTGCCAGGTTGAACTGAAAGGGACCGAGTATGCAATAAAAGAGGGTGACTATGCTCTCTACTCTCACCCTAACTTCTACAGGGGAAAAAGGCAGACAAAACTACTTATCCACACCCATGCTACCTTTTACAAGAGAAGGGTGTGTCATGGGAGGAAAGAGGGATGGTGTCAGATCAGGATAGGCATTCATTGATGCTCCCCACACAGGGGCTATGAATGGCCTTACTGTCATGAGGTTATGAACTACTAACTAGTGAGTTTACATTCCGATGGAAATGAAATGTAGATGCTCATGACTTCCAGATGTGCAGAACACCAGGGTCACACTTGTAAACAGTTTATAAAACGATATCTAGTATGATCAATGGTGTTTTGCTAGTAATAGCAGTTAGTGTAGAAGACTACAATTAATTTTCCAAGAATATAACAAAATTAGTCTCATCCTAGGTAAGCGTAGATAAAAAGGGAGCCCTTGAGAGGCCTCAGTAAATAAAGGCGCTTGCTTCCTAAACCTGGTGACCTGAGTCACCCCAGGAGCCATGTACAGGAAGAAGGAGAGAACAGACCCACAAAGTTGTCTTCTGGCCTGCGTACATACATCCACCATGCCATGGCACAAAACCACCATCCTCATACTAACAAAACTGTAAAGGGACTGGGGGGGGGTAGAATTAGGGAGAGAGAGAGAGAGAGAGAGAGAGAGAGAGAGAGAGAGAGAGAGAGAGAGAGACAGAGAGACAGAGAGACAGAGAGACAGAGAGACAGAGACATGAGTTGTGTTGTGTAAAGAGCAGTGTTGATCAGTACGTCTGAAACTGAGTTGCTAGAAACACAGCTAGTTTAAATTTGGAATTCCTTTTTCATCTAACAACCAGTTGGATATATTTTAAATGACATGTTCTTTTTAAAATATACTTAAAAAATCTTCTATATGTACCAAGTCTTCCTACATTATGTTCCAAGGAGAACAGTCCTCATTGGGATGTATTCTGCTGTTGGTGTAGGTAGACCTTGACTTGACCTCTCCAGTCTTTGACAGTCCTTACTGTTGCCTCCAGGAGAACCAAGGCTATTTGCACTGGACATGAGAGAACATGTGGAGAGGCAAAGACCAAATAGGCAGTCAGAAGAGCTGGGCCAGTTTTGTAAAGATTCCTGCTGAACTGCTAGCTGACAGCTGCCCCGTGAGTCAGTCTGATGAGGTTAGGAAAGAAGCCACCCATCCACAGCTAGCCCATTTGAATGGCCAGCACTACGGCAGGCTAATAGATTACTGTTGTTTGGGGGCAGTTTGTTTTACCACAGTGCACAGCTGCTGCTATCGAGTGTTCCGTCTAAGGCTGGATTTTCATGACCTTTTTGTTCTGGAAGATTTACCAGAGAATTCTGTGTTTAGCTGTGCAGTAATTCAGTTTATTGGAGTTCTTTTTCTAAGTATTTATTTATTTATTTATTTATTTATTATGTATTGTATGGGTATGGTACACATTGTCATGGCACATGTGTATAAATCAGAGGACAACTTTTGGGAGTCACTCCTCTCTTTCTTGCATGTGGGACCCGGGAGCTGAACTCAGGTGGTCAGACTGCGTGGTAAGTCCGGTTACCTGTGGCGTCATCTCACAGGTGCTTGTTGGAGTTCTCACATTGGCATTTCCTATTTTTGACTTTTTTTTTTCTTACTCATAGTCCATATCTTCTGGATGTCATGTGCTGCTTTGGAACCTTGCTCCTAAGACTGTTAGATTTTTAGATCCGGTGTCTAAATTGTCATGGGAGGCTCATGGTGGGCTTCTCCTTAGTAAGAGCCACTTTAGCTAGGACAGAAAAAGAAACCAGAGGCTCAAACTGCACAGCAAGCTGACTGGGATGCAGGTGAATGAAGAAAGGACAGACACACATACAGGAAAGCTGGCATTGGGTGACCGTGCACTCTGATGGAAATACACCAGCAGTCTGGAGACTCCATGTATTTATTATACCTTTTGATCAAAGAGACAGGTATATTGTATACAACCAAATGAGCAGAAGGCAGACTAACTCATCTTGGTAAGGGGTCTCTGAAGGGAAGTACTTTCATATTGCAGTGGTTCCAGGTTCCAAGAGGAATCTGTGGTTCATAATTCCTACATATACCAATTTCACCAAAAGTAAATCGTTCATAGCATCTATACTTATTTTTTAAGACAGGGTCTCATTATGTAGCCTTGGCTGGCCTGGATCTTGTTTTGTAGAATTGGCTGGCCTCGAACTCATCTGCTAGCCTCTGTAACATTTGTACTTGGACCAGAGGAGGCTTTGCCATCCTTCTGAGCCTCACCTGGGGAAGGCCTTGCTGTTCCCATGGGGCTGAGGCTCTTAGGTCTTTGAAATGTGATCACATGGCAATAACGTTCACTTAGGACTCCAGCTACTCCCATAAAATGGTGATGGGGAAGGGGATTCCGGCTGGATTTGGATTTATTGCAAGAATCAGGGCTGTGGGTCTTAGGCAGCTTGCTTTCCTGCCTCACTTCTGAGGCCAGACAACTATCTGGGCCTGGCCAGTTTTCTTCCTATGGAAAGAGTGTGTGAAAAGTTAAAACAATTCTGTATGCCAGGTCAGCGAATGAGGCCAGAGGGAAATCTTTACATAGCGAGATGCATAAGAGACAGCACATTCTGTGGTTCTCATCCGGAGAAAAGTCCTTACGCTTCTACTGGCCTTTTCCCTGCCTGGGAAATCCCATCTCAGTTCCGTGGAAGATGCGTTTATCTGTACTTCTGGGTCAGAGAATGTTCTGATGCCCAGAGAACCTGCGTCTTCAGTACAGGGATGTGCTCACTGGAGACTGGGCATTTTAGGCTGTAAATTAATTGGGAGCTGAGCTGTAACTAGGAGATCAAAATATTTAGACTCTTTTGTGTAACGTGATGTACCCTTTCCAAAGCCTGCTCCGGTTCTCAGTGACAGACTCTTCTGTTCTTGGGTTCTATCTTCTCCCCTCTGTGCTTATGTTCCTCTTCTCCCCAGTCTGGCGAGAGCGCAGACCTTGCATCATTTAGTATCAATTTGCTCATATTTCTCAGAGAGGAGCGTGGGAGAAAGATGTTGGTGTCCTGCTTGTCACAAGTTGTTTAAATAAGTCCTATAGAGGATTTTACAAGAGGGATAGTGATCTTGCCACTCAGATGGTAAGACCATAGTCACCAACACTTTATGTGGCACTTAGTTTTAACGATGTTTTTTATGTATGTGAGTACACTGCTGCTGTCTTCAGACACACCAGAAGAAGGCATCAGATCCCATTACAGATGGATGTGAGCCACCATGTGGTTGCTGGAAATTGAACTCAGGACCTCTGGAAGAGCAAACGGTGCCCTTAACCGCTGAGCCACCTCTCCAGCCTTAGTCTTAATGATTTTGTAATATGATTTTTTCCTTTAATCTATTATTTTCTTGTTCTATCTTACTATTAGCTGTCTCCAAATAGATGTTTGAGGAGACCAAGGCTTACTAAGGTACTGATCAACTGTTAATCATTTTACTAAACATATGTGAAGTCACGTATTGCTTGAAGATTTTCAAAAGCCTAGAGAGAGGGCTGGAGGCAAAATTCAGAGGCAGAGCGCTTGTCTAGTAGTCCTGGGTTCTCCCTCCAAGCCTTGGTGGTAAAATAATAAAAGTCAGTAAATGGAGGACATTGTTAGTGTGTCTGGTTTGGCCTAAAGCAGCCCCAGGACAGGTGACAGAGGAAGTCCCCACAGAGAAGACAGAATACATGGCACTTGCTCAAACCATAGCTCCTGTAGCCCCAGCACCTCTTCGGTCGCGCCCTTAAAGCTCCTCTGTGACAGCGGAGCTTGTGGCACATGGCTCCGCCTTCTAGCCGCCACTTGATTGGAGGATTGAGAGTAGTGATCTACAAGCTGAGCCAACCAGATGCTCTGTGCTGGGACTTTGGGTGGAACTATGGGGCCTGAAGACAAAGGTAGTGTACAGAGAGCAGAGAAGGTAAAACAGATGTGGCAGAAGCTGACCAGAAAATGAAGGGAGACGCTGGCATTTTTATTTTTGTTTGTTCTTTCTCTCCTTCCTTCCCTCCCTCCCTCCCTCTCTCTCTCCCTTCCTCCCTCCCTCCCTTCTTCCCTCCTTTGTTCTCTCTCTCTCCCTCCCTCCCTCTCTCCCCTCCCTCTCTCCCCCCCTCTCTCCCCCTCCCTCTCTCTCCCTCCCCTTTCTTCCTTTCTCTCTCTCTCTCTCTCTCTCTCTCTCTCTCTCTCTCTCTCTCTCTCTCTCTCTCTCTCTCTCTCTCTCTTCCCCTGTTTCCCATTTCTTGACTCTGTTTCTTATCACCTAGAAAGGACAAAAAGAAAAAAAAAGGAACCAGAGACTCTGACATCCTAATGAAGTTGTTGCATTATAATGGAGTAGCAAGTACAGAAACAACAGAGTTGGATTTTCAAAACACTTCTCTCTTTTCTTGTTAACTTTGTCTTTACATATGATTTTTGTTTCCTTGTAGGTCCACAGCAGGAATAGGCAAATCCATGCTTGGCTTCTCAGGCTCAGTAGCTCCTTTCTACAGGAGAGGTTTCTGTATGATCCTCCCCATCTGTGCTAACAGGGCACTTGGCCTTTGAGGAGGATGGACACATTAGTACCAAGTAAGAGTTCAGTGATTGCGGCTTTATTATGGGCAAAGATGGTGTTGCTTATCATTTGTGTGCTCCAGAGTCTAGCACACAGGCGAGGATCTAATAGGATTTCCATCAAAATTTATTGAGCGAATTACTGGATAGTTTTTCCTTATTGGCAATTTAAAAGACACACATACAACAACAAAATAACCGAACATAAAACTTGACAGCAAGACACATATTGAATTATATAACTGGTGCCTAATAAAATCCATCACTGCTGTGACACTATACTGTACAATATCCTAATCCAAGGCAGGGAATCCTGAGCGTGGGGAGTGTAGGCAAGGATAGTGGGTCTCCGTGTCATTTGCAAGCAGCTTCTTTTTCCTCTACCCCAGACTGTAGGTCAGTTTTTCAAGAGGAAAGCAAGCCTTTGCCACCAGGCTGTGCATCACTCCTGCCGAATCCCCCGTGGGGATAACTTCATGCTTTCTCAGAGGCTCTTCTTATCTCATTTGTCAGGGGGAACATTTGTAGTTTTCATATAAAATTTAATGGCCAGAAACATCTGTTTCCTATCCAACTGTGGTGTTTCAAATTGGATAGAGATGGTGAACTTTTGGCTGAGCCCAAACTACATTTGCTATGCCTTGGATGCTCAGAAAAACAATGTAGACCAAAGACAAAGAAACAGAGAGAGGAGCGTGGAGAGGAGAGGCAGGATGAAAAGGGAAAGTAGAAGGGGTGAAGAGATGGTAGGCATTTGGGCACCCACCTCTCCCTGCTTCAGAGAATGGGATGTTTGTGGGCGTGCCCTTTGTGACTGGTCTTTGTAGACCTCAGGTTCTCTTGCAAGATGCATCCCCAGATGTAGTCAGTGGGCCTCACAGAGCTCTTAGCTCCCCTGATGGAAGCTGCTTGCATGGAAAAGTTGCTGGTATTCCGTGGTCCTTGTTTGGGAAGGGATGGTTGATATGCAGCGGAACATCTGGTTCTGCAGCTATTTGAAACTCCAGGCTGGCAGAGCTGGCTTCCTGTTTGCTGCTGGACCTCAGGGACTTGCTCTCACCTCCCAGTACCTGGGCCCTTGCCTGAACTCTGAGTCATTGGTGTGAGACCGAACAGAGCATTGGCTTTTGGGTACAGCTCAGTGTTTGTTAAGGCCCTTGATCTCTCTCTCTCCTTGTCCCCGTCACACACACACACACACACACACACACACACACACACACGAATACATATTTCATTTCCGATATATGGGCACACAGATGTACTCCCCTCTCAAGGTTTGTTCAGAGCATGCTAGCATGTGGTGGCGTTCCCTCAATTTCCATGCTCTCACCTACTCAAGCACAGGTTGTCAGCCCTCCTTTGTTGTCTCCACTCTTCTGAGCACACACCTCTGTCAAAGCTTCTGTTATTTTACTTTGCAGCGATGGTGTCGGGTAGAGTTGCTCCCACTCTGCAGACAAATGGCGTGGGTCAGCTCTGTCACTGCTGTGCGATCATGGGTAAAGGACCTAATATCTCGGTGACTCAGCTTTCAAATTTGTAAAATGGGTATAATTAATGATTCTCACGTATATGAGATGACATATGCAAACTGCTTAGTAAACTACCTTGCTTAGTAGAAGACAGCTGTGAGCATTAATTGCTCGGTTTGTCCTCTCAGTCATCTATGCAGAGGCGGACTTTGCTGTACCTTTATATTCTAAGAGACTGAGGAAAGATTGTCAGGGGGATGCATTGCTGTCAGGCAATAGGCATTTCACATCTGTTTGTTGAGTTGAATTATGACTCCCATGGTCTATTGATTAAGTCTGTGTGGGTACAGTTCTCTGGAGTCAGAAACTGAAGTTCAAACAACCATTTTCTAGCTGTGTGTCCTTGGGCAAGTTAATCACACTTTCTATGTTTTAGTTTATTCTTGAGTAAAATAATAACTATGAACACACTTAGTTCATAGGGTTGTTGTGAGGACTGAAAGAGATAATCCAATATTAGGGTGCCTAGAATATGCAAAGAAGATCTCAATAAATGCTAGCATTCCCGTTTCATTATGAGTATTGTTATATTTTCTATTTAAGACTCATCCTAAATATCCCTGCATGAAGCACCTTTCTGTCATTCTAGCTGAATGTCATCTCATTCCTTATTTGGACATTTGAAATGATTATTAAAGGTGGAGAATGATCCAGGCAGCATGTTAGACTCTGCTGTGCAATGCTAAGCAAATCAGGTATGAGCCCACCTTCATGTAAGCTGGAGTCTGAGGAAGAAACATGCCTGAACGTCCTGAATCTTCAGAGAGATGCCCCTGTGTTGCTGTTGGCCAGGACATGATGACAGTCTGTCAGCAAAGATGAGCTCTCTTTGACTGGCTTAGAGTGATTGTGACCCATCCATCTCCTGACTAGCTGCCCTCTCTCTACTGTGGACCAAATCTCTTGGGGAAGGTGGGGGATGCGGGGGGGGGTGTGTGTGTGTGGAGCTGCTTGAAGACTGCCCACAGAGAGTGCCCCAGAATTACTACAGGCCTTTCCCACTGCAGCTGTGTGCTGCCTGAGAGACTGCAAGAGGAAAATAAATCGCCTAAGAGTTACCCTTGATCCACATTATTTTTGCTAAGCACTTTAAAAAATATATATACTTGAAAATGGAAATATAATTAAATCACTTCCCCACTTCCTTTTCCTCCCTTTAGTTTCTCCCAGGCTCATTCTGCCACACTCCTCAAATTGAGCCCTCTTTTCCTTTCATCTTTACTGCTTTACAGACACAGACAGACAGACAGACAGACAGACACACAATCTGATGAGTCCATTACAACTCCTGAACTTAAGGCTCAGGGAACATTCTGGAAGCGGGTAGGGGCAGAAAGATTGTCAGAGCAAGAGGACCAGAAAACCTGCTGTGAGGCCCTGTCTCTCAGACATGGCTTCCGGAACAAGACTCCAACAGCAGCAATATCAATAGACATGATAAGGCTGAAGGGGTGAAATCTCCCAGGGTCCCACCCCCAGACAAAGAACTACATGCCGGGGGAGGGAGAGTTAACCTCTCAGGAATGAGCCCTTGATTTGTTTGGTAATCACTTTGATCTTATGTGGGACTCTTTCCTGGCCTCTTGTTTGAGAACATCTGCTACCATCCGATTACCTTCTCTCTAAGAACGATTTTGTTCTGAAGCTGCTGTTTGGTTTTCTCGTTCATGTTCTACCTTCGATAACTATGTATCTAACTGTGCTCTAGTGGGGCACTAACATTTTTATGTGAATGATCACCCTATCGATGTCCTGTAAGTGGCCTCTGCACACTTGCGATGTGGTCTTGATGTTCGCTTTCCTCATTCTGATGCACAGCGCTCATTTTCACTGCTGCATCTGTGTGCTGCATGGCATGTGTGATGGTGGTGATGATGATGGTAAGGTAGCTTCTGATGGTTGCTATTTCCAACAGTGTTTTCCAGGGTACTTCTTTTTATTTCCTTGTGTAATAAGGTGCACATTTACAAGTGGAATAGCTGGGTCGTGAAGGATATGAATGCTTTACATATTGATGGTGGACCATAAATAGAACCTTTGTGGCTGGTGGTCCTACAGTGGGCATGCCTTCAGCCCTACGTCATCCTTCTTGCCCAGCATTTCCATTCCCTTTTGCAAGTAGTTTTTTTTTTTAAATTTTATTTTCTAAGTTTTTTTTTTATTTACATTCCAAATCATTTCCCCTTTCCCGTTTCCTCCTTCCCCGAAAGTCCCATAAGCCCCCTTCCCTCCCTGCAAACAAGGAATAGGGAAAAATGTCTGTCCTTTTCAGGTCCCCCAACCCCCCCCCCCCCGCACCCCACCAGTTGTGTTCTGCTTTCTCTCTCCACGGTCAGTACAGACAGGACCGTGGTTACCTCTGGAGGCTTGCAGCAGGCTGGCCTGATGTCCTGGTGGATGGGTACTAGCTAAGAGGTTTTTTTTTTTCCCAATGGGATTAAGTGTGCTCAGCGGGAGTCTGATGAGAAGGCGGGGGTCTTGAGGGGGATGCAGCTGGAGGGGTTGTCCATCTGGATCCCGCAGGCCTCTGGGTGCTGGGAGGTTATTCTTAGTCATCTTTTCTTCAGTCTTTATTTTCTCTTAATCAGGGCTCTCTTGATTGTGCAATTGGCAGCCCCCCTTACTTCTGTAAAGCAATGATTTTCCATATAGTAATTCTTTCCTTCTTTAGACTTCCCAGGGTGGGTGGGCGGCTCCTTTTGTGCTCAGATTTTGCACATCGCCTCCCACCCCAGCTCCTCCCCTGAGTATTTTTGTGGCTGATGGAGACCTATTATGAGTGTTGAGCATTTGACCCCTCCCCCATCTCCTTGTTTGTTTACAAAGAGCTTAGCCATACGGCTCTCCTTGCTAATTTTTTCCAAGTAACATCTAATGGGAGGACATTTGCCGCCCTTCCTTCTGCCACTGCATGTGTCCTGAATTCTGCTGGATTCATTTAACTGGAGCCTGAAGAGGCAGCAAAGCGGAGGGCAGGTGGCTGAACTCCAGTCCTTGGCTCCCGCGTCATTGTCACAGTCATTGCCATGCTGATGGCCTGGTCTGTAGCTCATAAGCACTTCCACAGGCAGTTTGCAGAACAGCCGAAGCCAGGGCCTCTGAGGCTTGGTGTCATAGGCGAGGAGGAGGCAGAGTCTAGATCTGATCTTGCTTTTCTGGTGTGAAATCCTTACCTTTTCTTTCAGCCTATGCAGGGATCACACACGTCTTTAGGATGCAGTGGCTTATATAAAAGAGAAAAGCTGGTCGGAGGTAAATATGTTCAGCATTAGTAAGGCCGGCGGGAACTGAATGCATACCTTGGCTACATTACTGAATTGTAAGCATTGCTACAGTTTGGATATTGAAAGTCCCTCCCAAAGACCATGGGTTGAAGGCCCAATGATTGACTGTGAGAAAGGCAGGCTCCCAAGAGACTCCATGTTTGTGCCTTAGGTAGGTGGGCCAGGTCTTCAGGAGGAGAGGCCTGATGACGAGATGCCCTTAGATCATTGGGGCATGCCACTCAAAGGCATGGAGAGACACTGATTTATCAATCCTAGCTCCCCATGTTACCTGATTTACCTCTGATTCCTGTTCCCATCATGATATGAAGCCTTGATAGATGCCCAAGGAAAAGGGAACCACCCTGCCTTGGACTATGAACCTTCCAGAACCATAAGCCTCAAATTGACTTTGTAAGTTAATTACCTTAGCAACTTTGTTACAGTAACAGCTGAACAATACAACATTTAAAATGCAACGAGAAGAAAAACTCATCTGTGTCATCTTCTTGGTTGTTGGTAGGGAATGGAGACCATTGGCATGGCGGTCTCTTTGCTATTATGTAGCTTTTCCTGCAGGGAGGCCATGGTGCTATTTTGGTTGTAGTAAGTCTATGGCATGAGGCAGTGTGTTAAAGCTAACTGAATGCTTCCATTGCCTTTGGAATAGAATGTGTGTATTATAGTCCTGGGCATGTATGAATCCATAATCTCTCCTTCCTAGCTTTCAAGCATCATCCTCAAGGTCAGAGCCTATCGGTGATTAAGAGAGACACGCCCCCAATACTCGTATTCACATCCCGAACCAAAGGTTTTGCTCTTTCTCTACTTCTAGCCTCCCTCTTTCATCCCATCTGAAATACTGGAAACTGCTGCCCAAGTCTCCGTGTTGGCAGAGGCACAGTGGTATGGGCAGGCCCCAAGTTAATCTTCTTACTCAGGGCTTTGTTCAGACTTGGAGAAGAGAGCAGGAGAAAGGAGCCTCGCTCACTAGGGAAATGTGTCCCAGGGAAGGTCATGGGCGTTAGGAAGAGACTTGTCTAGTTTCCCCTAGGACTGGTCAGGCTTCCGTGGAGCAGAGGTGCATTTGCCCTGCTAGAAATGAGACAGCAGTGATGGATGGGTCGAGCGAGCACAGCTCTGCTACACAGAGCTGTCATCAGGCCGCTCCTGCTCCCCAGTGTTACCTCTATAACCGCCGGAGGTGTTTCGAGGTCCAACAGGGCTAAAACCTGTGTATTGCTTAGAAAGGTGATTTTTGTTGTTCTTGTGTTAGGTCCTGCTGCCTTGCTAGACTCCAGCTGCTCATTTTGCTAGGACCTAGGGAAGCTTTCAAATGCTGGCAGAAAGAGTGTGGAGAAGATATTCAGAGACCAGGAGCCAGCAAGAGGCTGCCAGTCTCTCCTCTTCAGAGCTTGGCACTTGCTCAGATGTCCTGACTCCACCTTCCCTGTGGAGTTCCAGACCCCCACATGGTCCTAGGAGCTGGAATCCTGGGTAGGCTAGTTGGAGCTCACATAGATAGAATTTGACTCTCAATTGTGCTTTGCAGGTATGATTTTTTCTCTCTAAATTTTCACTTATCATTTGGTTAGAACCTGTTTTACATTATTATTTTCTCATTTGTCAGCATCTGACTTCTTGTGGGACAGACAATTTAAAAAGGCAGATTCTTTTCTTTAAACATATCTTTGTTATACCCCCTCTCTCCTCAATCTTATATTTTTTAGAGTGTTTTATATATGCCAATGGAAACAATTCAAAATATTGCTCAGACACACAGTTATAGTATTAATGTGAGGCTCGTGTGTGTGTGTGTGTGTGTGTGTGTGTGTGTGTGTGTGTGCTTGCCTGTGCATGATGGGTAGAGGCCAGAGGGGGCACTCTTCAGATGTCTTCCTCTGTTGCTCTTCACCTTGATTTATAAATTAGGGTCTTTCCCTTACCTGTAATTCCCTGACCTGTAATTCCCTAGGCTGGCCAGCCCTGGTCTCTGTTCATCTCTGTCCCTCTATCCAGCATTGAGGCTACAGGCCTGTGCCTGGCTTCTCTGTAAGTGCTGAGGATGTATGTACGTGAACTCAGGTCCTGTGCGTGGTGCTCAGGGTCCTTTCCCATTGAATAGTCTCCACAGCTCCCTAATGTGAGGTTCTTATTTTTCTTTTTTTTTTTAAATTTATTTTTAATTAGGTGCCATCCCCCCATTCCCCAATACGAGATCTTATCAGTGTGAAGAAGTAGGATTAAGAGACTGTGATATGTTTACAGAATCCACACGATGGGTTTATGAGAGTGTTTCTGTTGAGAACAGTTGATAGAGTAAGAGACCTGGGAGGAAACATGGATGGTTCTTAGGATATCTGCATGGAAATACCTTTCCTCAAAGACAGCTGTGTGGTTGTCTCCCCGACCCCACTTCCTCCTCCGCCATCTCCCTCTTTGTCTCCATCTTTCTTTCCCTCCCCTAGTTCTTTTTCCTTGTTTCCTTTCTACATCCATGTTCCTTCCCACCAGGTTAACATTGAGGAAGAGCAGTATCCAGAGCGTTATGGTACCCAGAACATACTTTCAGTTTGGGCATCTCCTTCTGAGTGGCCTTCATCCCTCTGGCTCTTACCTTTCTTGTGCATAAATAGATTTGGGGGCTCCACCTTTGAGACTAAGGTACTCTACATCTTTCTTATTTAGTGGATTCTACCTTTGCCAACTTGGTCCCTGACAGGCCTCAGCAGCTGGTCCCTTGGATAATTCCCAAATCGCATAGATGCCTTCGGGAAAACTGGACGCAGAGCCACCCAGCCACTCCGATAGATGCTGGTGCTGGCTGCTTCCCGAGGAGCCACCAGCCAACCCACAGCAGGAACTGGCTGGAGAAGCAGATGGATGTGTTGGAAAGGCTAGCATGGACTCTAAACACAGCACGTGGGAAATGTCCATGTCCCCGGGGAAATACCCATGTCCTGGCGAAGAGGTCACTTAGCGGTGCAGTTTAAAAGATATGCAAACTAGGCTCTGAATGTTGCCTCTGCCACCACCCTGACCTTGGGCAGGTTCACTTCAGCGCCTCTTGTTCTCAATCCACAACTGTAGTAAGGAGCAAGGTTCTCCAGGCCTACCAGAACCACAGGTCTTTGCAAATCTTAGCAAATGGTAGTAGCAGTAGGACTCTCTCAGGGGATTGAGCCTGCGTATCTCCCCATGGCGGGGAAGCCCTGGCTCCAGGCCACAGTTCTAGCCATGCTAAGCAGCTCCGTTCTGAGATGCGCAGATTGGGGTGTGATTAAATTTCTGATTGAGGACATTCAGCATTGTGACCAGTACAAGAGGACGGCAGTGTTTAGGTAAGCAGCTTGGAGTCAAACTGCCCCTTTTCAAGATCTCCCCTATTCTTTCCTCTGGCCCCTTCTCTTTGAATCTCTGCTAGAAGAGGGAAACAAAGCAGTCCGTCCCCAATCCAGAGAGAAGGAGACAGGAAGCAGGAAGGACCTGGTTGCTTCTCAGGGCATGCTGTAAAGGTGGCTGTCCACTTAGGGTAGCTGCAGCCCCGTCCTGGAGGCCGGAGTTCCTGCTCACTCAGACGGATCTGTTTTCTTGGCAAAGCTGGATTCGGACTCAGGCCTGTTTCTTTCCTCATCTTTATTCAGACGCTTACAAGTACTCTACTGGGAAGGGCGATTAAGTAGCCCTAAGTGTATTTTTCCAGTGTCCACCTGATAAAAAGAAAATAAAACAAAACCAAGGAGGCCAAACGATTGAACTGTCATTTTTTTCCCCTCACTCCCCTCAAGGGGCTAGGGGAGTCACATGACGACGAGTAACTGATTTAGCCAAGTGGCTGTAACTCGGAGTTTGCTGCAGAGCCGCCCCCTCCCGGCGGGAGCGCTGACGTCACGGAAAAGCCCCGTCGCGGGGCTGCCGGGCGCGCTATAAACGGCGGCAGGCCACGGAGGCTTTAGGAGGCGGCACTGCCAGCGGACATCACACAGCCTCGGACTGCGGAGCCCGCATCGCAGGCGTCAGGCATTGCAGCAGGCAGCAGGCATTGTGCGGACCGACGGCAGACGCCCACCCAGCGGCCCAGTGCAGTCAAGTAAGGGGGCATGGCTGAGGGGCAGTCCCAGTGGGAGCCTCTGTGGAAAGGGGCATTCCTGGTATCTGAACTTTTTAAGTTGGGAATGGAGCCCTACACCGTGAGGTCTGTGCCAGGGGTTCTGCCGTGGGAGAAAGAAGTTCAGGTGCAAAGGATGCGCTTCTGATGGGGGTTCCTAAATTCAATTCCGGAGGAGTGTCACCTTACAGATTCATTCGGTGGCCAGTCAGCAGACTTTAAGGTCTGAATGCAAGTCTCTCAACCCAGGGACTGTTTTAAGACTTAAAAAAAAAAACAGGCTGGTTCTGGCTAGTGGCACAGGTGTGATGTATGGAGTAGGGTGTGTGAGCTGAGTGCGATCCTTGCGCTCACGCGGGGAGCTTGTTGGGCTAACTATGGAGTGTACGCTGCGGTGTTATCTCCAGCAGTCTTGGCAAAACAGACTGCCTGTCAGGCGAGGCGGTCTTGCAAGGAGAAAGTTGTAGGAAGTTGCCGAGTGGCTTTTCGCTGAGTCTCATCTTCTGATTTACTTCAGAAAGGTGGAATTCTGAGCTAATTAAATCACGGAGTGGACGAGGTCTTAAGAATGAAGCACTTTTTGTACAAGTGTGATGTGTCTGAATGTGAGCAGGTCCTTTCCTGTCAGAAGAACCAGGCTCAGGACTGGTATGCTAAACAGTATCTGTAGGTAAGAGGGCAGAGCTGAAGCATAACCCTCAAACAGAAA